>QANZ01028546.1:0-33678 GCA_003254925.1 Chamaecrista fasciculata | reverse complement strand
TTTTTTTTTTTTTTTTTTTTCTGCCTGTAACATTTTTTTGGGGCGGATTATATGAATACATTTTCTTTCATTGATGATGTGTTTCTTGAAAACCTAATTTACCTCAAACTAATTTATTTTTTCATTGTAGGTATCTTTCACTCACTCAAGCACATACAATGAATGCAATTCATGTAGTATACTAGTATTTACCAACTCACTCATATTCAGTTAACCTAATATTCGGTAACTATCCATTCATCCTATTCAATATTTGTACCCTATTCGATAAATTAATATTCGTATTCGCACCATATCTGATATCCGGTATTCGACGGATACCCAAAACACCCGAAATATCTAAAGAAATATGGATATGGGATAGGATATCATATTTTATAAATCGGATATACCGAGTACCCGATATCCATGATCCACCAACTAATATAAATAAATAAAATTGTTATTTATTTATATTTAAATATAATGTAACTAAAAAATGATTATATAAAAATATATAAATATATTTAATTAAATTTAAATAACTATATATAAAATATTAAATTGAATGTAAAATATAAAAATTAAATAAGTAATAGGGTATCTGACAAGGTTATTAAGATCAAGATCTTAACAAAAATCGGAGCGGAAAAAAAAGATCGAACCGTAAAATCGAATCGAGGATCGTAAGATCCTAACTTTTTTTTTGTACAAAAAAATTAGGATAGTAAGATCTTAACAATTTATATTTATTCTAAATATGTCTAAACATTTATATTTTTATGATATATTTACATCTTTGTTGTGCCAAACATCTTACAAGTAAAGATAAAAAGCAATATAACTTTGATTCTATAGTCTATAATACAAAATAGAGACGAATTCATATAAAAATAGAGAAGCTGTGAAATGTGAAAAAACAATTGTGATTTGTGAAAGGGAAACCCTAAATTTTCCTCACTTATGCGTTTTGGGCCAGAAAATTAAAACAAAAAAAAAAAACAAAAATGTATAAAACGTTGCATTTTGGGCCAGAAGAAAAAAATTGTCTCAGATCGTATGGATCGTACGATCTTAACTAGAAAATCGCGATCTTAGTCCCATCCTAACTAAAAACGATCTTCTATACTATCCGGCAAGGTTGGCCTTATTAAGATCTCGATTTTATACGATCTTATGATCTAAGATCTCGATCTTAATAACCTTGGTATCTGATATCGGGTACCCTAACTATCCGTTCATTTCAAACGGATATAGAGTATCCGAGAGAAATATCCATATCCGCCTAATATCTGAAAAATATTTAATTTTTACTATTTGTATCCTATCCGATATCCGGTATCCGATGGATATTGGATAGTTTTTTCGGACGGATACGGACAGGTACCCTAACTATCCTAAGAAATTGTCATCCCTACTAATGTTAAACAACACCCTCAAAGGGGAATTAAGGTGTCATAAGTATATGACTAAAGAGAGATATGTGTGATCACAAGTTTCTTCTTTTCTTTTTTCCTTTTTTTAGATAAAAGTTTAGGTGAGTTGGATCCTAGAGGCTCACCAAGGTCAGAGCTTGCCTCCAGGCTTTATGAGCGTTTACAGAAGTACTTACAGATCATCTACCAACAAGACCCTCATATTGGCAGTGGGAGTCAGACACACAACCTTATGAGTTATGAGTCGACTCTTTACTAACTGAGCCAACCTTTGTTGGTGATCACAAGTTTCTAGAACTCAAACTCTAGCCATTTGCCAATAGAGCTAGTAAATATTAGGGCAAACCTTAGTTAAAGTTCTTTATATCTTTGCTATAAGGTCCCTCAATAGACATTTGATACGTGATAAAAATTTGATGTATGATCAATTATAATATAGAGAGAACATTAATCATACTTTTTTGTATGACCAATTATAAAAGAGAGATAATATTAATGAAGTTTGTGATTGAAGAAATCTTATAACAAAGATATTGAGAATTTCACCTAAATTATTTCTTAAATAGTATTCTATTGTATGGTTTTATGAGTTCCACTCCTCCATGCTTAAGCCTTAAGTGGCTGTCCTAATCTCCACAAACATATCTATATCTATATCTATATCTATACTATTATATATGTATGAGGATCTTTTTGGTCGGTCAAAAATAATTCAATTAAAAATTATAAAAAATAAAAAATAAACACGTGGGTCATGGTGATTGACTAATTGCATTAATGAGAGAGAAAAAGTAGTAAATATAGTTAAATAACTTCCCACAATTTAAAATTAAAATAATTACAATAAAACAAAATAAAAATACACACACGTTTCTCCTACAAACGCCACTAATCTAGTACATACACACACGTTTCTCCTAGACCTGATTACGGGCCTCAAAGCCGACCCGATCGAGTAACCCGGCCTGATAAAAATACAATATGAGTATGAAAATAAAAGCTCAAACAAAAAATATCTGAATTTAAAAAGCCCGAATATTATTCGGTTCAGGTTCAGGCTTCTTTTCAAGCCCGAGCCCGAATAATATGTATATATTTTATAATTTTAAGTATAATATATTATAAATGTATATCTATATTATTATATTGTAAAGTAAATTTTTTAATAATATATATCATATAATTTATAATATATAATATATAAAATTTATAGGACAATATGAGTTTAAAGAAAAATAAGATAGTTGTATATATTGTATTGTATATAATAAAATATTTTAAATTTCATAAAATACAATATCTATTTTATATAAAAAAAATTATTAATTAAACTATATATAAGAGTTAAAAAAATTAAAATTAAATATGAGTGGAAAATAACTAAAAACACTTCATACAAAATAATGTTTGTTGTGTAAACTTGATAACTTTATAAGTTATAAAATTTAAATTTTTTTAATTGTAATTTAAATTTTATTGTATAAACTAAACACTTAATTGATTCTATAACAAAATATTTAATTAATTGATTATATAATTTAAAAAAATAAAAATAAAATAAAAAATGAGCCCGAATAAAAACGGACTCGGGCCCGGGCTTACTTTTTTAGTGTTATTACCTCTAAAGTCTGGCTTGTATTTTAGTGAGTCCGGCCCGCGATCAGGTCTAGTTTCTCCTAATTAAAATATCTATTATCCGAATATCTTTATTAATTTATAATTAATTACTTTGACAAGTCTGACAATTGAATAAAAAATTAAAAATTTGTCCATACTTAAAATTAGAATTGAAGTTTTTGATGAAGGATACTTAACTACATCTCATCTCTTCGTTTCCCTAAGTCGTGGAAAGTAGAAACTTGTGAATTTTATGGTAATTGGGAATGTGAAGTATGTGAGTCAGCATCACCGTGGTTGAATAATGAATAAGTATCACAGAATACAGGGTGTTGTTGGGAAGGAGCCTTTGAAGAAGAATGAGATTTTGAAAACTAAGCAGTTAAGCAGAGAAGGAGCAAACACGATGTCAAATATTAGCATGCAGAAACACACGTACAGATTGGTGTTAATGGCGTAGGAGATAAGGAGACCAGTCCAGCTGTAATGAGAGATTTGTTCAAGAACTTAATAAATGAATGAATGATATCCATGCATGCATGCATGGTCATCAATATAATCCACAACATTGAAGACCGTGACCCAAAGTTGAAGGTTCCTTCCCAACTTAACTTTTATGAGGTTCACTTAATTTTTGGCCCAACCTTCACTTCAGACTTGTGAGACATCGACCAATAGATAGGAGCCATCTGGGTATGGTCCTGCTCCTATTAGATGATGTATAGTATAAATTTGGGACTTATCTGTAAAAATGATTCCTTTGTACGGTTGTAACTTGTACCCCATGCGACAAGCAAGTTAATTCCATAACTAGTAGAGTAAAAAACTTTCCAAGAGATAAGCTTTCCATTTTCCGATGCAGCGATGTTCTTATATCCCAGATTTCAAAAATATAGAAGCTCCTACTTGGAAGCAAGCTTCCCAGTTCCCACTATAGAGCAATAAAGTACCCCAAATAACAACACAATTACGGGGACTAAGCTTTTTTTTCCATAGAATAGAGAGTCAGCTTTATCCTTTGTCAATTACATATTTAGTTTGGTATACGGATTGGAAAAGTAGTCCCGGAATTATGAGCTCTAACCTAAAGTAATCCCGCGTTTGGTACGCGAATTGGAAAAATAGTCCCGGGAATATTGTATTCCTAGGAATAACATAATTTCCTAAAATAGCTATTTTTTAATCCCACCCTTAGGGTGAGATTAGTCTAATCCCATGACATGGGATTATTTTTCCCATCCACAATGACTTTATTACCCCGTAATTAATTCTTTCTCTACAAACCCTTGTCAATTTTCATCTTTGTCATTCTACTTTAGATCTAGGGTTGAAAAAAGATCGCGTCATATTCTTAGTTACTCATAAGTAGTATGAATTTTTATTTTCATGTTATTTTGAGAATTATCTTAGTTATGTTTTGAGTGAACTTTTTTAGACAATTTTACTATGTTGAGAATTATGGACATTGTGTTATAAAATAGTATTTTTCTCATGAATCTATTAATGTTATTTAAAAATTTTAATTATGATATAATTATTTTTTTATGATATAGTATTTTTCTCATGAATTGTTTGGAAGAATTTCTACATTTGATAAACTATTAGTTGAGAATAAAAAGTCAAGGTCATATTTGTAAAAGTATTAAACATTCCTAGGAATATCAAAGTTGAACCAAACACAAGATTGTAACATTCCTGAGAATATTGCAAAATAATCCTAAAAGTATTTTAACTCATCCAAACAGATATTCTTATAATCCTGGGAATCTTATTCCTGGAAATCACATACCTGGGAATGTGATTCCCGAGAATAAAAAAATAATCCGTGACGATGAAGAATAATTGAAGGAGGAGAGAGGGAGAGAGATTAGAGTGGTTAGGAAACTGAAGATTAATTTATTTTTTCAATCATTTTCGTTTGGAAAGTGATTACTATTCTAAAATATTCTAATTTAAGCTGAAGAATAAAGAATTAAAAATTAATTCTTCATTCTCTTCCTCTATAATTTTTAATTTTTCAAACAAGGAGAAGAGTTTTCAAACTTCTCCCTCTCTCCCCCTCTCCCCTTTAATCCTCAATCCAAAGATACTTTTAAATTTCAACCAAAGCCAATCTAAATACATATGATGAATGTTCACATTTTCTGATTTCTGTAAATGTTCGACTTTTGAAATAAAAGCATTCGTCATTGCCTTCTACTGCATCCACCAGTAAGCAATACAAGCGTTCTAGAAGCCGGATACAATATGAATTAAAGACGCTGACTTCTAATATATGAAATTCCAATAATAGACATAAAATGATAAAATAATTAAAAATTTATAAATTTTGATGAAAATTTTTAAAATAACTTATATCTATTCAAACATATGTGTTAATGCTTTTGATTTTATATGCCCATATCTGAAGAAAAATCACATATGAAGCAAGCATTCTTTTTATGCATTATCCATCATCCATAAATCTCTTCTTCAAAAAACCACTCATTTATGTACTAAAAAAAAAATGCATATATAATCTATGGGTCTAAGCGTGTCCAAGCTGTGTCTGAACTCTGAACCAATAAAAATGATTAAAAAAATACTGACACACAGGGACACGTTGTTCAACACTCCAACCAAATGGAGTGTTCATAAGATACAAGTTAAGTGAAGATGTTGAATGATTCTCATGAAAAGTGATGAAGGATAGGAAAGAATATTCAGAATGATAGGGACACTTACATGCAAAATTTAAAACTGCTTTAGTTATTTTATTGAATTATGCAGGCGTTCTTAGTTTCCTTTAGAAACTCTAGATTATCGACTTTTCACTTATATTAGGATTTGGTTGGGAGTATTGAACAGACTACAGTTTGGTGGTAGTCACCAGAATGGGGTGATGAAGACAATCAACTCTATCGCTAGAAGTTCAATGAAAAAAATACATATATCCTATTCCTCAATGATTCGATATGGAAACGTTGCTAATGAGAAGTTTGAAGGGAGAAATTTCCAAAATTATCTTTGTAATGTTACCGAGGGTTTGTCAAGATAAAAGTGTTCACAGAATTTCACACAGTAGTGATGCATATTTTCAATAAGAATGAAATAATTGTGAAGTTTCTGTAAGCCACCCTCAATGGATGAAGTTCACACAGTAGTGATGCATATTTTCTATCTTCACCTGGAGGAGGAAGGAAGATCTAAGAATTCCTCTCTTATCTTCTCCCTTGAATTAATTAATTCTTTGGACTTTAACTGCGAAGTACAATGGGATATATAGGCATATATACTAGGGAATCTTTTAAAATCTAATTACATGAATCATTGTCGATAATACCAGACATGAATTACAATAACTTCAATACATTAACTTGATTACCATAGGTAATACCCAACCATTGATCTTAAACATCTAGGACGTATCATACCACAGTTCCAATGTAATTAAAGTGTAATACAACAAAGAAGTGATGACAATTGATGGACAGATTACAGGTACCTCAGTCTTCCATGATATTATTATCATTTTTATTTCTCAACAAGCTAGCAACAATTACAGCATTTGGTGGAGGAAAATATCTTATTATAAATCTTATTTTTAGTGTTCCGGATAAATATCACCATTGGTGTTAACAGCAACAGCTGTATACTGAAGAATATACCACTAGAGTTTGGCAAAAGCTGGCTTCCGTTTCTGGAGGTGTGCCGACACCGCTTCTTGTAAGTCATCAGATAACAGAGTAGCAGAGTTTCGCGTAGCAACATAATCGAGCCCCTGTTCCACAGTTAAGTCCCTACTTTTAAGCAACACTGCTTTTGTCCCAATGACTGCAAGGGGGGATTTCGCAGCTATTGCTGTCAAGTGTCAAATATGATGTCAGAACAATGGCATTTTAATAATATAGAAGAACCAGGAAAGAGAAGGAAAGGAACGGAAAGGGAGCAGACACAATGAATGAAGAACCAGCGAGGAACTCAGGCCCTGCCTTATACACAGTCCTCTAAATTTAATGACAAAATGAATTTTTAAAATTTATGCTTTACCAATCCTAGGTAACCCCATCTTGCACTTACATAAAAGATGAAAATCAGGAAACAGAAGTAAACAAGCAACACAATAAAAACTTAGTCACATAGAAAAATAAATAATTATCCAGTAAGTTCTGAATGGAATAGCTGTAAGAAATGAGTTTGGGACCCGCCTTATTCTCGGTGGAACCAACCTAGGAACTGTTCTTAGCTACACTACACAAAACCCTGGTTTTTTACGCTACCTGGCCATACATTATGCGTACCAATGAACTTCTTCTTAGGTAATAATATATTCAGTTATATATGTAGATAGAAAATACCATCTGCTTGAAGGTAGCATACTCAAGAAGAATTCACATAAAACCAAATTTATTCCCATTAAAACCTCAGACTGCACCTCTTCCAATGTGATCCATTAACATAAAGGAGATTTGAAAAGCTACTAATCCGAAGCAGAAACAGAAATGATTATAACATAGCTCAATCGGTAAATTTTGAATCAATAGTAAATTTACCACTAATCCTAAACAAACTTCACAGATGAATAGTAGGTTACCTTGGAATCAAAAGACAATGATACAATCTTAATTTATTCTATACAACCTTGCATTTGTGTAACTTCGAGCGGGAGTAAGAGTAACAGAACAAGCCTAACAATTAATCCAATCATGTGAACTCCTAAATCTTTCAGCAAGCAATAACAATTTCAAGGTAACAATCACAAAGATAGGCACTAAAGCAACTCACCCTCAGCAACATCCTGCACAGCCTCATCCAGTTCACGTTTAGAATCGAAAGCCCGAGAAACCAGACCTAACTCCTTTGCTTCCTGACCCGAAAACCTCCGAGCTGTCAAAGCTAACTCGATCGCATTACCATACCCGACAATACTTGGCAACCGCTGCAGAGTTCCGAGATCGGCCGTGATCGCCAAATCGACCTCTTTCACCGAAAAAAAGGCATCGTTGGTACAATACCTGATGTCACAGGCGGTAACGATGTCCACTCCACCGCCGATACAAGCACCGTGTATGCTCGAAATAACCGGCTTCCGGCATCGTTCGATGGCGGTGATGGCATCTTGCAACCCTAGGATGTGACGTCGGAGCTTCTCGCCGGAGCGGCCGCGGTCACCGGAAGATAGGTGCTGGAAATTGAGTGAGTTGAGGTCGATACCGGAACAAAAGTGGTGGCCGGCGCCGGATAAGACGATGACATTGACTTGGGGGTTATGATCGAGAGAATTGAGAGCATTGGGGAATTCGGTAAAGAAATCAGGGGATAGAGCATTGCGTTGAGCGGGACGATTTAGATTAAGGTAGAAAACCGAGGATTTTGGGTTCTTCTGTATGATTTGTAGGGTTTTGTATCTCTCAATCTCCATTTTCGGAAGCTAAACAAAGAGATGATGATATTTTCAATTGTCAAGAATTTGACGACCATCTAAAACGAAACGAAACTCAAGTATTAAGGACCAAAATGAAATTTCGGGTTCCTGCTTAAGTATTGAGGACCAAAATGAAACTTAATAAGCTAAAATAAAAATCAAGTCTTCCATTTTCTTCTTATTTTCAACGTGGTTCCTGCTTTTGTCATAAAACTACAAAAAAGGATTACTTTGAACATCAGTTTTTTATTTTTGGGCCAGAACATTTCAAGCTGAGTTGGCTAAATAGATTATGAGATATTTTGGGCTTCAAATTTATATATCCGGTCTCAATGTGGTTAGGCTTTCAATTTCGTGATTCGTCTCTATAATTTATTTGAGTTTTTTTTTTTAATTTACCATTTGGTGTTTTTTCCAGAATAAGAACTCAATTTCTCAATAAACTTGCTCTTTCATTTGGTATAATTTGCCACCACATATAATTATTCCCCTTTGCTTATCAAACACGTTTTAAAATGATATATAAGTGAATGTATGCATATATAGAGAGAGCTATCAAAATTATCCCCCTCACAATCACATGTTACTCTAGTCGCGTTTTTGGATGGGAGGTGAGTTTTGGAAAATTAATTTTTAAAAAATGAGCTGTTTTTCAATTATGGCCCGTGTAGGACACGGGCATTATATTTTAATCATAATTTATTTAACTTACTAAATTCTTATTTTGTGTCTTTGTTTAATGTTTATTTAACAAGAGTTCGTTTAACTAGCTAACCTGTGCCTCTTTGAGTCAATGCTCAAATTGGATCTATAAGGGCATGGGTTCGAATGCTGGTACCTTCTTCTTCGAGAGGCTACTCTGTTCTTCCAAACATACAAATAAGAGTTCGTTTAATTTTAAAAAGTATTGTTTCCTAAATTATTGGAAGATTGTAGAATAACCCTTGAGGACAAAATTTTTGTGATGGGATTCAAACTATTTTGCATCTTATAATTTTTATACAATTCCTCAACAATATATAAAAATTTATGTCAATAAGTTTAAATTTAAAAGATTAATTATTGGAATAATTGATGGATTATAAAAATATAAGTTAATCTTTAAAAAAAATTAAAAACATAGAAATTTTATAAATATTATCATAATTCATAAACTAAACCATACATACCTGAAATAAGAATGTATTAACCCGATTTTATGACTCTTAAAGCTTTTTAATTTAATTTTATACAATACTTTGACTAATAAAATTTGCATGTATGGTTCCATATAAATTATTAAATATATTACATGATATATATATATAGTTGATTGAAAAAATATAGAGATAAAAATACAAGAAAAAAATATTTTTTTTTATGAGTTATTTCCCTGTTTAGTTGAAGATATTGGTAAATAAAATCAAATCAGACATAAAATCAGGCTCGCAAATAAGTTGCATGTTTCATGAATTTAGTTATATCTCTCTCGTTTCAATTCCGAATTCAACAAAATAGGAGTTACAAATTCATAAAACAAGTGACCCATTCAACAAAATAGGAGTTACAAATTCATAAAACAAGTGACCCATTTTCGGGCCCGATTTCAAGTTTAATTTGATCTCATTTATCAATGACTCCAACTAGACGAAGAAAAAACTCGTCTAGAACCAATGATGAAACTTTTAGAAAATATTAAAAACTAAAACGGAAAAAAAAATTAGGATCAAAACAAAACTTTGGGTAAACATTAAGGACAAAAATATGTTTTTAACCAACTTTTTGTTCGTTGGATTGAAAGTCCAAAACTGAGTCGCAGAGGAAGAAACATCATAGTACTCGCCTCTCTCATCCAATCCCATCTTAGTGTGTTTTCCCCCAAGGTTTTTAAAATCGAATCGGCCATTGAATCGGTCGCGGTTCAAGGTTCAATAGTTCAATTGAGTCAAATCGTTTATAAATTAATGAACAAATAAATCATATATTAATAAATAATAGACCAACAAAATAATAAATTACTAATCATAATTAAAAAAATTGTATATAATAAAATTCAAATTTAACATGTCATAATTAAGTTCATAAATAATCATTATAACATAAAAATAGTGAAATAAACATAATAAAAAAAATAAACTAACAAGGAAATAAACTACAATCAGGCCAAACAATAAAAAGCAAAAAAAACTCACTCATAAGGAAATAAATCACAATCAGGCCAATTATAAGAAGGAAATAAACTATAAAAAGGAAATAAATTATAGGAATGAAATAAAACACAAAAAGGAAATTAACATTCACCCTATTAATTAAAAAGAAAGGTCATTATTCACGTTTTGGAACAAATACCACATAGCGGAAGCTGCGTTTTCACCCTTCTTCCTTAAAAACTTTGAATCCCTGCTCATCCTTATTCATTTACTTTCTGAGGCTGCGCATCCTTCTTCATCTGCTGCTCATCCTTCTTCATCTGCTGCTCATTCTTCATCTGCTGCTCATCCTTCTTCATTTACTTTGTGATCATCTGCTGCTCATCCTTCTTCATTTACTTTGTGACGCTGCTCATCCTTCCTTCTTCATTTGCTGCTCATCCTTCTTCATCTACTCTCTGTCTAAGTTTCATAACTTTTTGTTCATTGAAATCTCTTCTTTTTTATTTATATCTTGTTTTGTTCATCAATATTTCTTTTATATTGTTCATCAGAGTTGTTCATCTCCATCCAAATCTCCTTCTATGTTGTCTGGTTCTCAATTGCTTAGTGTTTGCCTAATCCAGAATCACTGTCGTAGAATGTCGGCCTTGGGAGCCCTGATCCAGACGTCGCCACCACAAAATTCTTGAAACAAAATAACACTCTCATACAAAGAGAGGGACCTCACAAAAGAGAAATTTTCAACACTACAAAGTGTAAGGAGAACCACCAACACTGAGATAGCTTTGGCCCAAGGGCAAAGAGTGAAGAAAGAAGTTTGGGAGCGACTAAGGTATACAATCTAATTAGTAGTCACTTAATTATTAATTTATTTGAGCGAGAGAGACAACCGACAAAAAAAAATGAGAAATGGCCGAAAGTAATCACCAAAGAAATATTCTTATGTTGTGTCACTTGCAAAATTTTGAGAATTGAGAATGAAAAAAGAGATGCGACGATGAGGAACGAATTAAGTATATATTTTTTTTTCTTGAATATATCATTATTTATTTCTTTTAAAATATAAAAGTTCTGCCCGAGTTGGCTTGGCCCAATTTAGACTGTTTTAAAATGTATTTTTCATATGAAAGTGCGGTAAATTAACTATAAATTTTGATACAATTAGTAGATAATTACTTTTTTAAAATGTAATTATGTCTCAAATTAGAATTAAAGTTGTGTATTTAAATAAGGATTATTGACATAAACAAAACTTATTTTTATGTTTTCTACTCCAAGTTGTGAATTTTAACCTTTAAAATATGATAAAATTCACATGTAAGCAAATTACAAATTTTTGTCTATAAAATTAAAGGTGTAGGGCAATTTGTTAGAAATATTAATTCAGATTTAATAACAAATTAAATATATTTTTTTTTATTGTTAAGTGTTATGACAACTAGGTTACTGTATAAATATTTTTTACACTAAAATTTGATATTATTCGTAATTAAATATTAATCATTTTTTACACTTTAACTTTATATGTAATAACAACATTTGGATGAACCAAGAATATATATTATTCTTTTTTAGTTTTATCATTTCATGATAAAAAATATTTATTTAACATAAAAGAAATTTAATAAGATACAATCGAGTTGGGCTGTCGGGTAGGAAACATTCTCAATTTGATCAAACCAAACATTTCCTAAAAATTATAGCTTGTCTCTAATCCTTTGAAGAAACCCACTCGACCAAACTTGACAATTTTGAGTAGATGCAGTTGGATTGAGTCAAATTTATCTAATTTTGTAGACTCTATCTACAAAATTACATTTCGAGGCAAAATTTAAAAATTAGATTATTTATTTATTCTGAACATTGTTACCGAAGATAATTCAAAATTATTGATAATATTATATTAATATCAGAGAGAAACAAAAAAGAAAACATAAATTGTATATACAAGTTTCATATAGATTCATGAATCATGATATCCATTAATATCTAAATAACTTTCATAATTGAATATTTCCCTTCAATCTAACAATTATATTATTTTTCATACATGAAAAGGTACAAATTAGATCTTATTAAGCCGAAAGCAGAGATGGTGGTTTTGGAAGTGGTTAGCAAAACTGATCATAAAAAGTGAAAAAAAAAAAAAAAACTAGGGGCTGAATTCTGAGATACTTTTTTTAAATACCAAATTCTGAGATACTTGATAAACGGAAAACTAAAGCAAGCAGAATTCAGGGAATGTGTATGGTATAGTGATGGTAATATGTACATACCATGGTATGGGTGGAATTACTTTTATAGTGTTCTTTAAAATTATTTCTTGTACTCTTTTACTGCTTTTAATAAATTACCTTTTCCACCCCAAAAATAAATAATTATATTTATTTAATTTATTCAAAGAATTGTACGCAGTACTTACAAACATCAATTTTGTGAGGCACGTGCCTGCCTGCCTGCAAGCCATCCCAACTCAGATAAGTTCTAAAACAGAGAGGATGATATCATATCGGTGAATTACCGTAGTTTTGTAATAAAACGAAGTTTTAGATTTATATTTATTTACACAAAATATTTTAAAATGGTTATTTTTTTAAAAAAGAAATGATATTTACTGATATGAAATTATAGAAATTAAACTATCAGTTAAAATCATATTTTAGTAAATAAGTTTCAGCAAATATATAATCAAATACAGTGTCAATAAAAACAATAGTTTTTATATTTATACTTATTCTTATTTTGACTGTTTCTGATCCAAGCCTTGTAAAACATTAATATGCCTATGCCCTACATCAACAAAAAAAGAATGTGACAACACAGTTAAATAAGGGTAAACACTCTTCTTATCTTCAAAAGTTGACTAAATATTTTTTTTAAGAGAATGTTTGTTTTGTAGTGATTTGATAACAACAACAAAGAAAATATTTAATCTCACGTAATAATTGGATAAAATTTTTGTTACTAGTTTACCAAACTTATCTTTTTTATTATTTATTGAATGCCATATTTATCACTTATATATATAGTTATATTGAAATGGTTCGACTATGTAACTTTATTAAATATTGTATTTTAATCATTTCATTAGTATATGAGCAATTAATTACTATCTAATAATTAATAAATATTATAAAATAACCAACATTGATTGTAAATATATCAATTGCATAACCAATATTTTCAGAATAAAAAAAATACTATATATATATTATGCAACTTTTTATTATTTAGAAAGATAAATTCATAAATTTGAAAAAATAAGGGTATGATTGGAATTTCATAATCATGGTCTCATAGAGGTGAAAAGTTGTGGTCTTTGATAGAATAGAAATGGATGAGAATAGATGAGATGTGTTAGATAAAATGTTTATAAGATTAATTAGAAGTTTAATTAAAAACTAATTATAAAACACTTTCATTGATTTTTGGGCCAAAAAACACTTAGATTGATATTATAATATCCATATACGCAAAAGTACTATTGGTACCCCAAAAGTATGCGGTCAGTTTCAGATATAATCTTTAAGCTTTTTGAGTCAATTGTACCTCTAATTTCTTTTTTTGTGTCAATTATAACTCTAATTTTATAGTACAATTGATTCAAATATAAAATATTGGGGTACAATTGACTAAAATATCAAACATTCAGGGTACAACTGACCTTAAAAAAACCTTTGAGGATACAACTGAAATTAACCTCATACTTTGAGAGTACTGATAATGCTTCTATAGTGTGCATAGTCACCGTCTTTAAGAAACTTAAGCCCTCGCTATTTGTTTGTTGTTAGGTTTGGATGACAGATTTTCATTAGGATTTATAAAAGCTTAATATTATAGTCAGCAAAACTATAATATCTTCTTAATTAACACAATTTAGGGAAAAAGAAGTTGAAGATAAGATTATTAGATTGATTTACTGTTTGACAGAAGATGTATATTTATATAAAAAAAATATGAATAAATATAACATTTCAGATATGAATATTTATATATCTACAAGTTTAAAAATTAATGACCAGTTATATCCTTTTAGATATATATGAACATTGATGCCTTTCTAAATTTGACTCTTAATGTTTAGGTATAAGTTATAACCATTCAAACATGAATAAATTAATTAATTAATTAATTTGAATTTAACCATTCTTCGCCATCCTTTAACTTGTCCAATGTAAAACTCCAATGTAAAACTTTAATTACAAACTATAGTAATATATGAAATATCAATTATTGTTATATCAAACACTAATATTACAAATAGTACCGTATCTTTCATCCTCATGCATGTATTATAATACACATAAGATCGATACTATGAAAGTTGAGACAATATAATAGTATATATACTGCCTTACTGTCATACAATACAATACCAAACGCCCGTTGGTTCGTTCTTTAGTTTTATTTTGTGCAACACCCCACGAGTATATCCTTCTAAGTACGTTGCACATAATTAAAAAACTAAAGAATTAATTATGAATCAAGTTTTTTCTAGTTAATTTTTTCTTTTAAAAAAAAGGGAGAGTGGACAAGTTTGTGAAATTGAGGGAAGTTGTTGATCAGATTCTGATGAATATAATATTTTAGTAGATTGTGAAAGGTGGTCAAATGAGAAGGTAGCATCAAGTATAAGCATGCAAGAGTACTAAAAATTAATATTTAATTTTTTTGTTGGGGTGTGCAGTAGAATTTGCAGTTGAGTGATCATCATCATGAGTATTAGTGGCACCATGCGAGACTCAGGAATGAAAAAGCTAGCTTTATATTGTTAATGACATTGTGGAGATGTACATGCTAGCTAGCTGGAGATTATGGCCAAAACATGGTTAGTGTTGGACGGTGAAATTGAAATATCAAATATACTCTTCTTTTTTACGATAACGTACATGCAGGGATAATATCTTTTTAGATTATACCTCACTGGAGCACATTAATCATTTCGCAGCAGTATATTCTTTTGGAAAATATATATAGTCACTACCATTAATTTGAGAATTGGTAATTAATATTGATAGATTAATATACGGACCCATCCCTCTTTGAATCATGCTTCCATTAGTGTTTTGTCTGCATCTTCAAAAAAACACTCACTCTCACTCCAATTCAAAAATTAATCCCCATTTATTTATTCACGTGACAAAGAGAATGAATTTTCAGACAAACACACTGTACCTACCTGACTACCATGCTTCTTGCTTCCTACCTTCCTTAGTTTCTATCTCTGCAATTAAGTTCTTCGTTTATTCAACAAAACAAAATCAAGGCTTCAAATTAGGGGTGAACACGGGCTGGATTGATTCGGGTTGAGTCTCAAAAATTATAAAACTCAACCCAATCCAACCCGCAGATTGATGTGCAGGTTGGGCTGAGATTTTCTCTCAACCCGCCTCATCCAAGCCCGTGCTCACCCCTAGTTTGAAGCCTTGGTTTTGTTTTGTTGAATAAACGAAGAATTTAATTGCAGAGATAGAAACTAGGGAAGGTAGGAAGCAAGAAGCATGGTAGTCAGGTAGGTACAGTGTGTTTGTCTGGAAATTCATTCTCTTTGTCACATGAATAAACAACTCGGAGAGTTACGGGTTGTGTTGAGTTGAATTCGCGGGTTGAGTTTGTAATTTATTTTTTATAATTTTCATAACAAAAAATATTATTGTAAATTTGTGAGTAGTGAATAAAAAAACTTACACATAAAAAAAAAGTTAAAAAAAACATAGATTTTATATATATAAATATAAATCAATTAAGATATACTCTATAACATATGTAAATGTAATACATATATGTAATTATGTAAATTTTAAAATCAAAATATTTTATTTATGAAGAACTAATAATATAAATACATAACAAAACATACAAAATTTATAAAAAAAATACATAAAAATGTATGAAAAATAAATTAAAAAATATAAAAAAGTATATGCGGGCTCGTGGGTTGGGTTGAGAAACTACGAGCCCACAGCCTAACCCGCAAGTGTGCAGGTTGGGAATTTTGAGCCCAAACCAACCAGCGAACCAAAACCAACCCAACCCATAACTGCGGGTTGGGTTGGTTTTTGTGGGCTCGCGGGTTGGTTTGCTCACCCCTATCTTGCTTTTCATCACATAATTATAATTTATTTGTGATTACATGACAAAAGTTGTGCATTTAGGGTGAGGTACAATTGAAAAAAAAAAATTGAGACTGAAAAAGTAATGTTGCTTAATTAATATAAAAAATATTCATTAAATTCGGGTAACAATGATACATAAACGAGTTCGGGACAATTAAAATATGGAGATTTTTACAAGTATGACTGCAGATATAAAAGTGACAACTCAGCCCTAGACCTATACTATTTATTTATAGATATATAAAATAATATTTATGCATTTCTTTTATGTATATGATCAACTACTTGCATGAAATATTTAAATTGTAAGTTGCTATATATATATATAATATTTATGTATTTAAATAACATGCATAATGGTTGTGAGATTTCTGTGTGCTTATTTATTAAATCAAATGTCATATAAACGAGTTTTAATTTGAAAACATTTATGAGTTTTAAATCAAATTACTTATTCTAAATAACACACGAGTTGAGTTTTAAATCAATTTACTTATTTTTCAAAATATGTAATCTCAAATTAATGAGTTTATATGTACATAAGCGATTCACTGAAATAAAGATAACAATTTTTTTTTTAGTAAAAATGCGCAAATAATATTGAAGCAAGATTAGTAGTTTTTTAGTACATATATAGTCTGGAAAAGATAACACTTGATTTTGTGACGTAGATAAGAACCATATACATCAATAATTAAACAGAATGATGAATTTGACATACATTAATTTTTTTTCGTGGACACGCTAGAGTAAAAGCAGAATGAATTTGACAACAGAATAAAATCATTAGTCAGTCAGTTTTGCCCTTCTTTAGGGCCGGTTGTAACCAAAAAAAAAATCATTAGTCAGTCAAATAATCAAAAGACAAGATGGGAAATTAAAGAAGTTATAGGAATAAGGAATATGATGATAGGTAGGTACCGTATAGCTTCCATGGTGCGGCCAAAATAGTACATTGAATCCCTTAAATTAAATTTAGTGACGTACATTATACCATATTATATATTTGTTAATTTGAAATACAAATAGTATATGGTTTGTAAAATGAAGTGCGATCCCAGGTAACTATTCCATTTACATTGATGTGTTAGAGATAGCTAGGTAGAGACACGACAAATTTGTTAATTCTGACTTCTCAGAAATCACAGAGTCATTCCTTCATTCTCATTAATTCATTACTAATTTACTACTAACTTCATGAATGAATTAATGAGGTTGAGTGATGAGAGTCCAGTGCAGCCCCACTACCCCAGGGTGTGGGAGCCAATTTCCACGTAACTGCATACGTACCCAATTAATCAATTAATTAGTTTTGTATTACTACAACTTACTAATAGTTAAAAAAAATGTGATTGAAGAAAGTAATGATAATTGGTTGGTGGTGGCACCCATATTATTAATAAATGAATTGTGTGATATGATCATCAGCTTCCACCTTTCCTAAAATTGGGGTTTTGTTCATTATACATATAGTAGTATTTTGTTTTCGTACAAACTTATCTCCATTCCCAATTATGAATGAATTTAATTTCCCAATCTATTTGATGCCTCAAAGGCTCAAAAGCCTTTAATATTTATTTGCTCATATCGCTAAAAACAAACCCAATCAGTCACTCCACTGCTAGCTAGCCATTACTAATTTCTTCATCTCCGATCCAACACCATTACTAACAACAACAACAACAACCACCTACCTTCACAATAATCGATCACATCATTAACAACATTACTTCCCTTCCTTATCCATCCATCTATCCCTCCACATCATTCAAATTATTAATTGCACTCTTTTGCTTCTTTTTTACTCTTTCATTCCATTAATTCAGTTATTAACATAAATAATGTTGTCAATCAAAACAACACATAATACATACATAATATATATTAATTAGAAATTAACCAGATGTTTTTTTTGTTGCGTTTGAGACCTTGTTGGACTAACTTGGACTCAACAAACCCAAAATTTTACTTAATTAATATGATATTGGATCGCTTACTACTTAAATTAAATGTAGAAAAAATAATGTTTATTATTGTTATTAATGAGGTATAGCGTAGGGAGTATATAGTAGTAGTAGAAGTAGTGTGTATAGTGCGGTAGCTGTGGGACACAGTACTGCAAGCTGCAATATTCTTTGAGATCTTTTTCCAACACTTTAGGACACTTTTTGCAGGGGAGTCCCGAACCACAGATCTTGGTGCTTTTTTTAATAAATCAATGGTCGAGAATCAAAGTTTGACCACTTGATTTAGACCACGAAACCAAGCCCAACCCTGCCTGCGTGTTACCATTAACATCACAAACTTGGAGAGGGAATGAAGAAAGAACGAATTAGGAAGCTATGAATATCGGAGAGCAATAATAAATAATAATATTATTGATTTTATAATGGTGTGTGTACTTTGGGTTAAGGAATATTACTGATCTGATGATGAGGTATACAACATATGTATGTATCTTTTTTTCTCCATCGTGAACTAAAAGGTGGTCAAAGTAATAAAAAGGCATAATTTTATTTATCGTTCTTCTGTCTTTACAGAGTCATAATGGGGAGGATCATGCCTCTAATCAATACGAACCAACCATGTTCCTTAGGAAATTAAAGCGTCAAGCTAAGCTAAACCTAGCAGCTCTATGCAGGCCATTCAATCAATGGTAGCAAATGGTGCAAAAGGGTCCTTCCATTTGCCTTCACTTGATTCATTTTTTTAATTATATATTGTATTAATGGAATTGTACACCCAGTTAAGGAATGAGGAATCTAATTAAGTGATTAGAGATTAGTGATAGTGAGTGAATCTGGTCTCATCATGTTGGACTCGACGTCTGGACTCTGGACCTCGCTACCCTATATATACCTAGGCTAAGCTAACTAATATTTTATTATTATTATTATTATTATTATTATTATTATAAAATATAAAAAAGAATAATATATATTATTTTATATATATAGTATTGAACTTTCTCTTTCTCTAAAAAGGTAATTATAACAAAATGATTCAATAATTGATGGTGACATAAGTCGGAGGCGAAACGGTGGAAAAGGAAAGTGAGATACATGCCAAATAGCTAGGGGAATAGTATGTATTATCGCACACGAAAACGTTTGTATTGGAGAGAGTAGTCATGATGAATAATAGAATTAATTAATTAATTACACAAGTCACAAATACAACGAATTCTGAAAGAGGGTGAATAGAAGGCATGAATAAAATTAAAATTGTGGTGAGGTAGATGAATTTAACGAATTAGTTTTGAAATTGTTGTCACACGATATATAAGATATAGGGATGATCAGATCGATATGCATGATGAATGATGTGATATGATGATGATGATGATGAAAGAGACAAAGGGATGAACAGAAATGACGCGGCGAGGCGTGTTTGGTTCGGAAGCTAAATGAGAAAACGGCTCCGGCAAAGAGACTAGTGTTTAGAAATGGGGTAAGATCACGTGAAGAATGAAGGCATAAACCCACATACACACACCTTCTTTCTCCCACACCATATATCTGATCATCACAATATAATTCAGTAACGTAAATAATATCTTTAGGCAACTTGTTCTTGTTAAAAAGGATGAGCAATGAATTCGTTATGGTTCTCTTTTTTGTTTGTTAAATAAATAAATAATTATTTAATTAAAACACGCAGGGTCTCCCACGTTTTTTCCTGGCGCGTGATTTTCCATACTCTTCTGATGAATTTCATAACAGAATTGTTATTACATTATGTTGTTTTTTTTAGTTTTGCTGATATTTACGACTCCTTTTGTAGCTCCACGTGGGAACCAGCCATCATCAGTAAAAATGGTTTTTTGCTACGCTACCTACTAGTATGCATCAAAACTCTCATGAGCCTTCAATGACTTTATTCATTTACCATACCACGGTCTCTCCTAATATATTATTATATATTTGTTGTTGCATTGTGGCAGCTCCTTCCATTCCATGAATCATAGATTATTAAACTAATCCCTCTCATACTTTCTCGTTTTGCTTAATTTCCTCCTTATTTTATTCCTTCCCTTTTTCCCTTTGTACCGTGTATATAAACCCCGCCTGGGGCATCCTTCTTCCTCACCAGCTTCATTATATCAGTGCTTGCATGAGATCTTGAGTGGTTAATTAGTTCCATCCACATAACCCTCAAACTCTCTAGCTTGCAAGCACCTAGCTAGCTAGCTCTACTACTAAAATACTCTATACATAACCATCATCATGACTTTCTTCACTCCAGAACATCTCACAAGTATCTTTGGCATTCTTGGTAATTAAGCTAGCTATCTACTACCTAATAATGTTATATATTATTATTATTATTGTTGGTAAATTATGTACGAAATGAATGAGCAAACTGACTTTTGTTTTTGTTTTGTGTGTGTGTAGGTGACCTCATTTCATTCATGGTGTTTTTGGCTCCTGTGTAAGTATTAATTATAATAAGTTTGGTTTAAAAAAGAGGAAGAAGGTAATTAATAGAAAGAGAAATGAAAATGCAGGCCAACATTCTACCGTATATGGAAAAAGAAGACGACGGAAGGATTCCAATCACTGCCGTACCTGGTGGCGCTTTTCAGTGCGATGCTGTGGCTGTACTACGCCTTGATTAAAGAAAACAGCACTGAGCTCCTCGTCATCAACGGAATCGGATGTGCCATCGAGTCCATCTACATCATCATCTACATCACTTTTGCCACCACCGATGCCAGGGTATGTATATTTATATCTTTACTTGTTAATTAATTAATTCAACATTCATGAATTAATGAATGACATATACAGAAATTAACATTGAAACTAATGGCGGCGATGAACGTGGGATCCTTCGGCTTGATCTTGCTGGTCACATACTTGGCGTTTCATGGTGGCCTTCGCGTTCAAATTGTTGGAGGGGTTAACGTTGCCGTTTCCATTTGCGTCTTCGCTGCTCCTCTCAGCATCATGGTAATTACTTTAACTATGAATTCAAAACAGAGTATACTATATATTATAGACAATTAATCAATTAATAATTGTGGATGGAGCAGGCACAGGTGATTCGAACCAAGAGTGTGGAGTTTATGCCATTCAATCTCTCATTCTCCCTCACATTGAGCGCTATTTTTTGGTTCGGTTATGGCTTCTTCAAAAAGGACCGTAACGTTGCTGTGAGTAATTAATAAATTTAATTCTATAATGTTAATGTTGTTGTATATAACTATATATAATTAAAATTGATTTCAATTTTTGTGCATATAGCTGCCAAACGTGATGGGATTCGCACTAGGGGTGATTCAGATGGTGCTGTACGCGATTTACAGAAACGGAAACAAAGGGAAAAAGGCATCCTCATTGGAAGAGGGAGAAGAAGTAGACACGACGACAATGAAACAGCTGGCACTTCATGAGCCAATCAAAAACGTGAACCTCGTCGTTCTCAGCAATAATGAGGTGTTTCCAGACCCATCAGATAATAATAATGCCAACATCAACGTGGAAGCCTGCCCAGTGTGATCGAACTCATCGATTCATCATCAAGTTCACTTAATTAGCTTGTTAATTAATTAATATTATTGTTATTATGCGTCGTCTTTGTAATTGTTTAGCTTAGCTTAGCTTGTTATTTCATTTCAATCTGTATCTGTATCTTTTTTTCTTTCTTTTTCTAGCTCCTCTGCTTTCCAAATTCCTACGTGGAATGAATGAATGTATGTGCACCCCTGTTCCTATATATTACTCACTAATTATCCATCTTCCTACTTAATTACTCCTTAATCACATCTTCTCTCAACATTAATATTCAATTGTATTATGCATTCCCATCATCATAAATCAATAAACAACATTAATTTCCCATATTCCTTCCACTAACTTAACCCCTCCATTACTTACTTTATTAATAATCAGATTCACTCATTTCTATCTCTTTCACTGTATCCCACTATTTTTGTTACTAAATTTTCACAACTTGACGCATTCGTGTATATTTTACCATCCATGAGCCATCACTATAACAGACAAAAGTTACAAAGATATTTTGTACAGAAAAAAGTAACCAACGAATCATTATTGCCCTTTTCCGAATCAATATGCCTTAGCTTCCTTCTTATTTTTCTGTCACTCAAGTTTCGTCTTCCCACCTCTTACGTATATAATACGTACATAATGATCATCCATCCATCAAACACAATGAGCGATTATATGTATGTTGAAACTTGAAATTCAAATAAAGCTATTTTTTTTTTTTGTCGCTGCTCACGTGTATTCGGCAATGGAGAGCTACTTTGCTCAGCGTTTTCCGGCCACCGAATAAGGAAGAAAAAGATGAAAAGATGCTTCCGCTGTAATGTTTTGCTTTTCTAGCTCCTCTTCTTTATACAATTTTTGTTCTCTCTCTCTTTTGTTTTGGTCAAAATACAATTTTCGTTCTCAAACAAAATATGTTCCAAATTCTAATTATAGAATAATATTAATATGGTAAATGTTGAAGTCGCTATCACTTAGTTAAAGGGCATTCTAATTCTCTTTATATATAATAAGACAACTCTCTATCTTTGAGGGCTCTTTTGGAATGAATTAGGTCTTTCTACATGGTATCAAAGCTTGATCTGGGCATGTAGGAAAAATGAGCCTTATACGTTGCCCTAAGACCAACCCGTTTACTTCATGCTCCTATGTCGTAGGGGTGTACATACGTGACCCGACCCGATCACTTTTTTGAAATCGGGCCAGGTCGAGTCCAAGGTTTGGATGTCCTAGACCCAACCCAACTCGGGGTTTACCCATTATTAAATTTATATATATATATATATATTTCTTTTTACAAAACATTCTTTTTTATTATAGAAAATATACATGTATTTTTATTTTTATTAATTGTATATTAAAAAATACATAAAATATATACTTAATCTCAACTAAATCAATAACTTTTTAACAAATAAATCAAATTAAATGTTTTTATTAATAAAAACATCATTAAAGTGATCTAAAATTAATTTTTTATCAATATATACAAGTTAAAAAAATATATAATGAATAAATAACTTAAATAAATAAATATAAAAAAATTGGCCCAACTGGGTCCGACTGGACTTGGTGGCCCGACCCGGGTTCTGACCGGGCCGGGTCTTGGGCCCGACTTGTGTACACCCCTATAAATATGTCGGGCGTGAGAAGAGCCTATTAAAGTTTCACATCGCTTAGTTAAAGGACATTCTAACTCTATCTATATATATATATATAATGAGACAACTCTCTTTTTTTAGAGCAATTTTAAGATCAATTAGACCTTTTTACACAATATCAGAGTTGGCTAAAAAGATAAAAAAAAATAACTCCTGATATTGGAAGGATTGACAATTCTTCAACGAGTCTGCTAAATGCTAACTTCTTTTATAGTTGGATGGACGACAACAACGAAAGCAACAGTATTCTCTCATCACTGTGTCATCCGAGATAAGCAAATCTTGTTAGATTCTTAATAAGTCATTTCAACTTTACACAAAATCTCTTATTCATTTCTTTTCTTGGAATCATCAATTTCCTAACTAGAAAAGAGTAGTTTCAAAAGAAAGACTTCCATACCATCCTTCAAACCCATGTCAACAATATCACACCAATGTCCAAACGAATTTCCTCATGAATTGTTTTAAAACATGTGCGTTTTTCTTTCGATCGATAAAACATTTTACATGAGTGTTCATTCTTCACCGTATACATATCTCTTTTTATATATTCATACACTTACATCTCATCAATGAAGAAGACTTGAGAAGTTATCCAACATGCTCCTTAAAGCATGCACTTTTAATTCGTACACCTATGCCAATTTTTCCCCCCCTATCCGTGTATTACTTATTTGAGGAAACTTATTTTTTTATTTCTGGATTTATTTTAAGATTATATTTTAAGATTATAAACTTTGATTATTTAATTCCTAAAATATTATTTGTGGGAATTAGATAATCAATGTTTGCAGAAAAAAATAAGGACCACCAAATGTATTTCCAACATTTAAAATCTAAATATTAATTTTAGGACAAATTTAAAACTAAAAAGTAAATTTTCTCAACTTATATTGTTAACTAGTAGTGACAATGAAAGGATTATAAAGTAATAAATGTGTACTGTATATTACTGCCTTGAATATTCAGAATGTACAGAATGAATATATATACAACAATCAAATGAATATAAAATGTTCTACAAGCTTCTATGGAAAGGACAGCTCATCAGGCTCTTGGAGAGAATGCAATATACTGATATAAAAGGAAACCAGCTCAGCAATAATGCAGTGAGGGTTACTGAAGCTATTGGGCTGCTTGAGAGAAGTTGGGCCTAGCAGATTTTGATCCATTGGTCATATTACCTCTATTACCCCCTGCAAACTCAAGGGCAGTTCACTGACTCTGAGTTTGGGACACAAGAGCAGGAAATGAGACTTAGTAGTAGGTTTCGTAAGCAGATCAGCAACCTGATCTTTAGCAGAAATATGGCTGACCATGATTTGTTTTTGTTGAACCTTCTCACGCACAAAATAAATATCAAGTTCAATGTGTTTTGTGCGTGAGTGTAAGACAGGATTAGCTGAAAGCATGACAGCACTTAAGTTGTCACAGTATACAGAAGCTGGTGCAGGATGAATGGGGATTTTGAGTTCATGAAGAAGAGTCTTAATCCAAAGAAGTTCAGCAACAACTAAGGCAATAACTCTATACTCAGCCTCTGTGGATGATCTCGAGACAACAACCTGTTTCTTTGAAACCCAAGATACTAAATTATCACCAAAATAGACACAAAAACCCAAGGTGGACCTCCTATCATTGGGATCAGATGCCCAATCGGCATCACACATGGCAGATAAGCGAAAAGAAGGACTGCCACGAAGATGAAGACCAAAAAATGATGTACCTTGAATGTATCTGAGGATCCGTTTGACAGCTTGCCAGTGTTCTACATGTGGGTTATGCATAAATTGACTCATCTTGTTCACTAAAAAGGCAATGTCAGGCCTAGTGATGCAAAGGTATGGAAGGGCCCCAACAGTGGATCGGTAGAGGCGAGGATTGTCAAATAAATATGTCCCAGAGGAAGAAAGTTTTAATCTAGTTGCCATGGGAGTTGGTTGTGCCTTAGCATCTGCCATGTTAACCTTGTGAAGCAAATCCTGAACATATTTAGTTTGAGTAAGTAACAGATCAATACCATTAATTTGATGCACTTGGATTCCAAGAAAGTAACTCAAGATGCCAAGATCCTTTAAGGCAAATTTTTGATAGCAACTTCACTATATTAGAAATGGCAGCAGCATTGATCCCAGTAATAATGAAATCATCAACATATACAAGAATGTATATGGTGATGGATGAGTTGTGCAATATGAATAAAGAAGTACCACTTTTGGCTTGAGCAAAACCAAGAGAGTGAAGAGTAGAAGAGAATTTTGTTAAGGCTTGAAATTCACCACCCCCATTAGTTTGAACACATTTGATTTTAGTATTGAATTGAAGTTCAACCATAGACTTGAATTGAGAAAAGACAGTAGCAACATCAGATTTATTCTTAAGCATATAAATCCAAGTAAATTTATTAAATTCATCAATAAAGTGAACAAAATACTTGAATCCATTAAAAGATGGCATAGGGGAAGGACTCCATACACCACTGTGAATAAGTTCTAAGGGAGAATTGTAAACAGTATGGGAAGTAGAGTATGGTAACCTATGAGATTTCCCTAAACAGTAAGAACTACAAACAAAATTTTTAGTGTTATTGTAAGTAGGAAGATGACAACTAGAGAGAACTTTGTTGACAACTGAACTTGAAGCATGAGCAAGACGACAATGCCACAGTTGAAACACATCAGAGGAACACTTAGAGGAGGATGCGGTGGCAGAAAGAGCATGAGATGATGCAGCAGTGGAAGATGGAATGAGATGAAGGTTATCAAAGACATGGAGACCCTCCTTAACAGTTCCCTGGATTAGTATCCTCTTGGTATCCTGACATTTGACAATACAACAATGAGGGTGAAACTCAAAGAATACACGATTATCAGAAGAAAATTTAGATACACTTAACAGATTTTTTGAAGCTTGAGGGACATGCAATAAATGATTTAAGTAAAGAGGAGGAGACAGATTAGAGGGCTGCAACCTAGCACTACCAACATGACAAATAGAAATACCTGACCCATTGGCTAGGTAAATTACCTGATCATTACCAAGATATCCAGGGCGGTTGCTCAGATGATTGACATCAGCTATGATGTGGTTACTGGCTCCAGAGTCAAGGTACCAAGAGGAATCAAACACAGTTTCTAGGGTGGCAAGAAGAGCAGCTGGGGAATGAGAATTTTGGGCTCAATGCTCACTAAAAGGAAACCAGCTCAGCAATAATGCAGTGAGGGTTACTGAAGCTATTGGGCTGCTTGAGAGAAGTTGGGCCTAGCAGATTTTAATCCATTGGTCATATTACCTCTATTAAGGATAACCAAAGTTTTTTCACTATATATTCCTTAGAAATATTCAATATCTACACACTATCCGAATAAAAAATATATATAATTTTTTTATATCTATATTCAAATCATCCGAAATACACGGAAAAAAAACATCGGGTAGTGGATGTGTTATATCCAATACTTAGTACCTGATAAAAAATATTTATATATATTTTATATTTAATTAATATAAGATCTGAGAATCAAATATTCTACCCACATTTATATCAAAAGGATTCAAGATAGTCGTCAATAATCATTTCTACACCCATTCAATACATGATGCCTGATGGGTAATTATGTATCTGTAAATATCCATCAAATATCGAGTATTCTTTTTTTCCAGATGAATACCATCGAATACAAATTGGAAAAGGGAATTAATTGATCTTGATTGAAATCAAGGGGCAGGGTAAGCATTAACGAAATGAAAGGCTAATAATATTGAAGCTGAAGATTTTCCTAGTCTCTTCCTTTTAAAATACATAAGAACAAGATATACTGTTACGCTATAGAAATACAGTATAATTAATATATTATGCGTTTGAATGAAAGGTAGGGACGTAAACGTAGCAAAATGGTTAGAAGAAAAGCATAAAGATAGTAGAGAGAGAAACAGGAAAATTTGGTTGAAACGAAACCACAAGAAGATGATGAAAAGAAAGAAGCATGTGAGCACTCTCGATCGACTCTCCTAGTTTTTGCTAGCATATAATTTACACTCTGCAACATGTGTTTACGAGGACAATGAAAAGAAACAAAGAAGAAAACAAAATGTTAAGTTAGAAAAAAGATTTTGTTTTGTGACCCAAAGCTCATTATGTGAAGGTCACCACAATAAACACAAGCAGTGACCATGTTGGTGTAGTGCATCATTTGCAACAAAAGGCTTTTAGGCATTAGAAGCATCAAAACTGCCCTGTGCGCTTTGGCGTCTTTTTTCTCTCCAGTTCTCTCCCCACATCTTGGCTTCTGCCACCGCGCGTTCTCTATCAAGATCTCGGTTTAACATCCTGGCGGTTTCTCGCGGTGACTCGTCTTTCTCGGAGCCTTCCAGGTCCCACCGGCGTCCTGATCCTCCGCCTTCCTCATTTCTCAATATCTTTCCGCCTCTGTCGTCTCTGCTCCTTTTATCACCATGCCCTCCTCCCAAAGTAGTAGGGTCATATGCCTGGTTCGCCAGATAGGACAAAGCCGTCACCACATCCCCAATCAGAGGCCGTGTGGCTGCCTGTTCTTGAATGCACATGGACGCCACGGCTAAAGCTTGGTAAAGACCCCGCATTGGATACTTCCCCTGCAGCCGCGGATCTGCCAACTTTGAGAACTTCCTCCGGTCGTTGAACAGCGGACGTGCCTGCATTTATATAAATTAAACCATCATCACCCCATTTTCATTTTTACATACACATGAAGTAAGTCTGTCTGCTACAAAAGATTAGATGATTTACCCATGTGACAAGGTTCTGTTCTCCATGAGGCCGGGTGCTGTCGATGGCTTTCCGGCCAGTAATCAGCTCCAAGAAGACTACCCCAAAGCTGTAGACATCGGACTTCACGGTGAGTTGCCCAGTCATGGCATACTCGGGAGCGCAGTAACCATAAGTTCCCATAACTCTGGTAGAAACATGTGACTTGTCACCAACAGGACCAAGCTTGGCAAGACCAAAGTCAGAAAGCTTTGGATGAAATCCTTCTTCAAGTAATATATTAGATGACTTGAAATCCCGATAAATAACTGGAGGATTTGCCTTGTCATGCAAGTATTCCAATCCTTTCGCTGCACCGGCTGCTATTTTCATCCTAGTATTCCAATCTAGTGGTTCCTTATCAGGGGGAAGATCTGCCAGAGACATCCAATAATACCATGTTGTTATCGGCACAATTATGTTCACTGTAAGCTCACAACAAAATACACTTCTGGTGACAATTTTAATCTACTCTCCTCTTCACGAAACGGACATTTGCCTTTATTGTTCTTGCAAAATGGTGGGGAATTCAGAATCAAATCTAAACCTGTATACCTTGGTTCTTATAATTTCAGGATCTGGGAAGAGTATACAATGGATCAAACCATTCTATCTCCTTCAGACCAAGAAAATTCAAATAACAAGCTAGTTTTAGATCCAGAATTTCCAACTACATTTGTTTCGAGTTCAATTACTATCTTCCTTGCACCTACTATAGTAAATCAAGAACCAGAAGGTCCAAAACCTCTTATGCAGTGTCAGCACAGAGATACATTACCAGGTAGAACAATCAAAGAGAGGAAAACAAAAAATGAGACATAAAAATGGTACAGATAGTTATGACCATGCCCATTTGGTTACCCAAATTTTTATAGCTTGGATATGACTAGCCCAATATTTTTTTTTGGTTACATAACTAACCCAATATTGTTATGGCAAGAAACATGAAATACAATATACTATGAAAGAATAAACTATAGGAGTGGAAGTATACATAATAGAATAGGAAAAGACCATGACAGTACCAAAATGGCAAAATAATAATTCTTAGCAGGGATTAGAGGGAAGTATGGACAATTGTAACTCATTTAACATAACTTGGACCGGTTTTCCCAAATTGTGGCACAATCCCTTAGACAGTTGTTTGTCAACACTCACCGCGATAGTTTCAGAATAAGAGGCATTTGAAAGAGTAAAAATAACAATAACTGAAATTCTCTTATCACTTAAAGTAGCTACAGGAGAAACGAACAACCAATGAGAAGTTTAGAAAATAAATGTTAATCTACAGGGACTCAGCTAAGGTTACCCAAAAAGAACATACCCCTCATCTGTCAAGGTTGACAACTCCAGATGCAAAAGTCAAGTCCAACTTTTTGCTTCAAGATTATTTGTTAGAACCCTCTACCTAAGATACTACTACACTAGTAAGCGATAATACCCAGAAAACTCACACAAGAACATCCTACTCTCTAATGGAGAATAGGTATTACACAGCAGACTCAACTCTCAAGGTAGAATAACAGTCACAAAAACAGAACTAAAGACTATAGACCTCACAGGGAAGTGTAGCTTTCGAGGGGCTAGACTCTCTGCCAAACATTTCCCTAATATTTTCCTTACCTTTCATTTGCCTAAAACTCTCTATAAATACTTACAGAACCGACACACCCCTCACACACACGTACTCATGTCTATTGATTAGATCCAGTGATAGCAGGCCCATCACTATTCAATTTATGTTCAACTTTCTTAAAAAAGCCAGCACGCAAGCTAATCCTCATCCATAGAATGACTTTAGAGTTTAGACTAAGAAACACCTAAATCTAAGGCTTAGATCAGAAAATCTAAATTATGATTGTCCTCCCTTGTACAATTACTTCATAAGCCAGCATTAACTCTAATGGACTACTACTCATCAAAGTTTGTTGCCTATTGATCTTGGTCTTCAAGATATTTCTTAAAGAAAAACACAAAAATCTAATTTCTTCATGTCAGCAAATTGTCAACTAAAACTAGAGGAATTCCAATAATAGAATCAAGAGAATGGTGCAAAACAACCATACCATGAAGGTGGTCTTCCAGTGATCCCAGCGGCATAAATTCATAAACAAGGAGACGTTGGTCCCCATCAGCACAGTAACCAATAAGATTCACAAGGTTAGGGTGATGTAGAAGACTAAGCATGAGAACTTCCACCAGGAACTCTCTATTACCCTGAAGACCATTTCTATCTAACTGTTTTACAGCGACAACCTGTTGAAGAATATGAAAAAACTAAAAATGTCAGAACTACTAGTCACTAAATGTACAATTTAGTGTCTGAAAAATACACAAGTTGAATGCTATAAGAAAGAGGACAAAATGCAAAAGAAGCAAATCTTTGGGTCTAGGAAGAGAAGCACTATCCAACGAATTGTTTGTGTAAAGCAAAATGGAGATATTGTGTGAATCTCAATAATACTTGTCAATTATAGGACCAAAGGGGGTTAGAGCTAGTGAGATACCAAACAATCTTCGATTTCATTCTTGTTACGGTTAGAAGTAGAAACATAACACCATTGCATCGGATTCTATAACTTACCTGACCAGTGCTTTCCAGGCGTCCTTTATACACCCTTCCAAAACCACCTTCCCCTATAAAAGACTCTGGCCGAAAGTTCTTAGTTGCAGCCGCAAGTTCACGAAAAGTGAAGGTTTGAGCAGCAATTTGGACACCAGGCACATCTTTAGGGGCGGGAATTTCCCTTTTGGATCCACCATTGCTTCTCGAGCGAAGCTTGTCTGCTCCTGCAAAAGCCACAAAACAAATAAACACACAGGTCCATCAATATTCTTCAACTCCTGAATGACTATTAAATTAAGGATTGAGATCTTGAATTTAGACAGCATATCAAATAGTACTACTACCTGGATGAGTCAACTTCACCAAGCTACAGTCTCATTTACCAAAAAGCCTTTTAATTGTAATTTTTATTTAATTTAGCCATGCCATATATAGGTTGAGATAGATTAAGTTAGAACTAGCAAGAGAGAAATCTGGTTAACCAATCAAACAAGTGAAATCCTCAATCTTCAATCCCCCCAATCCCAATTATAGATATTCAGATCAGCCCACGCAATCAGAAAGATATTGAGATCTCAAATTTTGTAGAGAAAGAAAGCACGAAACTTTAAGAGCTGCATCATAATCAAGTGGGGTCTTTGAAACCCGAGAGCCTTAGAGGAATAATTAATAATCAATTCAACCAAAAAAGAGCATAACTCAATAAATATGGAGGGGCACATAAAATCAGAGATAATCAGATCAGATCAAGCAAATTAGCTAACAAAGAAGATAACTGACCAGAGGGCAATCTTGAAATGTGAGAGGAGACAGCTGGGTGGGTTTGCTTACGATCATCGTTTTCTTGGCGAGGATTGAGCTTCTCGTCCTCCTTCGAATCGAAACACGAAAAACAGCCCATTGCCCCCCAAAAAAAAACGAAACCCAGAAGTGAAAGTTTTAAAATTGTGTGATTAAACTGACAGAAAGCGTAGGTAATTTGTATTTGTATATACAGGAAATTATTTGTTCATATCATCCAATCCAGAGCCAATCGAGAGTGGAAGAGAAAGGAAGTCGAAAAGTCATCCAAAGCTATCCGATCAAAGAGATTCTCGTATTCATGGGCAAGAGCCAAAGATATCAAAAGACAAAAGGAAAAGGAATCCAAGTCCACGAAAACGCCAGTAATAACGATAACTAAGAGAAAGAGATATGGGAAACCAAAAATATATATAAAAATATAATAATAAACAAAAAGAGAAGATTAAGGGTTATTGTTGGAGAGATGGGTGAGGTCGATTTATTATTAACAGTGAGAGAAAAAAGATGAGATTTTTGAAGGAAATAATGAAGGACCTGGGAATCAGCTCCTCATGAGTCTACTATTACTACTCATTTATACTCAATCCGCGGACACGCACTTCATCATCATTCATCACAATCACACATACAAACTTTCTCTCTCTTCTCTCTCTCTGTTCGGTTGGGTATTCTCTGATTTTGACCAAATCGCAGAAATAAAAACAGAAACTTCCAAATACAAGAAACGAAACCTAAACCCCAATTAGAAAACAAACAAACAAAAGGGGAATTCTTTTTCCCTTTCTTCACTGTGTTTCTCTTCCTTTCCCATTTACTCCACTCGTAGACAAACAGACAAGGCAGTCGTTTGTTCGCATTTACTACGTTGACTTCTTCCTCTTTAAACTGCGAGTGACGGAGTCGGAGGGGTCAAAATGCAAATATAAATCAGGAATGGGAGGAGATTAGTAATTCATGAAACAACGGTGGGTACAAGCACAAATGTTACCATGTTGGTTTAAAAACCCTTGTTTATTTTCTAACATCCGACAATGTATTTAAGTCTGACACCTGAAACTTAATCTTTTGAAGACATGAAAAAAATTCTAATTATTACAAAATAAATAAAATAAAATAAAATTTTAAAAAATAGAAATTTTATTTATATTCTCTCTCTTGTATAATTTGTTATATAAAAACTTGTCTTTTACATTTTTTCTTAATTATAATTAGTCATGCCAAAAACATTCATCATATATCTTATTTTTATTAGTTAATATTGTAACGATGATATGAAAAGTGAAAACTAATAAATAAGATATGTGTTGTGATCAAATAAGTGTTTTTAATCTAAATTCATCAAAATGCATCATATTAAAAACATTTAAATTTTATGAAATGTTTTGTGTTAAAAGTTAAAACTTAAAATTTGAAAGAAAGAGAAGAGAAGGGATGAAATGTGCAGTGTGATCTGTGACGCGTTCAGGTGCATGATTGGCGCACCGTCCCTGCCACGATGCTGCGGTATCTCACATTCTCACCCCATCTATTAATATATCTTTCTTTCTTTTCTTTTTTCCATATTTCTTCTTCTTTATATTATTTACCACACTCTTTCATAATGTATACTACAAGTCGGCCACGCAAATATGTTTTTTATTTTCTTTATATTACGTGTTTTTTTT
>QANZ01028545.1:0-11300 GCA_003254925.1 Chamaecrista fasciculata | reverse complement strand
TGATTGGCCCTAGGGCACAATCTCCAACACCGAGGTCATGCTGGCCTTAGTTCATTTCAAGTTCCCACTTGGATGAGCGACCAGGGACAGTTTAGACTAATTATCTCATAATTAATCAGGGACTGTTATCATAGTAAACATGCTAATAATATGATAACCATTAATTTATCTCCATAAATTAATCAATATGTTCCAAACATATTTATAAAATGATTGGCCCTAGGGCACAATCTCCATCAAACTCCCACTTGCACTAGGTACAATCATTAATCAAACTGTTCCTACACTAGGAACATCCATTAATGTGTATAATCCCCATTTGACGTTACATGATACTCATGTTAGACCTGTGCTGGGGTTTCGCAAGAGGACTGGCAAAATATCCTCGACTGCTATTTTTCATATCTTGATATCACCATCTCTAGGCGATCATGTCTGATTATATATCACTGTCGGAACATCAGTGGGGAACCCTTTCCCGTTTGGTGCCTTCCTGTCTCTACAGGGTGACCACCAAGCATACTTCAGACACTAGTTTTACAGTCTGCGTCTCCACGCGACTAACCCGTTCTTGTAGAATCAGCAATCGTGCTCCGCTTGGAACCATTCCAACCCACGATGCCTCTGTTCAGGGGATACATGTTTCCGTACTGCGATTTAAATTAATCTTGGTTGGTTTGGAAAATGGGCACCTGTGTAACCACTTACACATTAATTCCACCATAAACCAAGAATTTATCCTTAGTCCTTTTTAAGTACTTAAGGATCTTTTATGACAGCTGTCCAATGATCCTCAACAGGGTCGCAGCTCGTCATACTTAGGGCAAACGACATATCGGGTTTAGTACAACATGACGAATCCTATTGCCGAAGCGTAAAGGATGCCACTCATGTGCCCTTGCTTATCAAGTGTCTCGGGACACTGACTCTAGCTAAGGACCAATCCTTGATTCATCGTTATGAATCCCTTCTTGAAATCTTGCATACTGAACCCTTCAGTATCTTATCCAAGAACATACTTTGACTCAATTTTAAGAAGCCCCCGAGAACTATCTCCATAGATCTCTATGCCTAGATTATAGGCAGCTTCTTATACATCCTTCATTGAGAATGATTTATCTATCTAAGATTCAAAATCTTCAAAATAGTAATGTTATTTCCAATTAGCCATATGTCAGCGACATATAGCACCAAGAATGCAATTGCGCTCCCACTAACCTTCTTGTAAACACAGGACCTATCAGGGTTTTGTAGGACGCCAAACTCCTTTGGCGCTTTCACCAAAACAATGATAAAAGCTTCTTGATAGGTGGCGGGCTCACCACGCTCCAAGAGCAACACATCCCTGCTCTCAATGACCAAAGATCCCCATCTTTGAGATTGAGAACGTGTTCTATCAGAACTTCGTTGTCCTTTGTGTTTTAGAGGAGATTCCACAACACCTTGCGGATCTTCTCTAATTTCCGTCTGCGCCTCTAAAGTGTCTTGTGGATCTTGAACTCCTTCAAGATTTATCTTACTCCCAGTGTTTCTTTTGGAAACAAAGAATCCCTTTCTAAAAGGTATCCTCCTCTGACTACAAACACTTTCTTGTCAGATGGGTAGTAGACTTGATATCCCCTTCGTTTCCTTGGGGTATCCCACAAATATACACTTGAGGGTTTTGGAAGACAGTTTATCGTTAGCCTATTGCTTAACATAAACTTTATGTCTCCAAATTTGAGACAAGACACTATGGGACTCTTCCCATTCCATATCTCATATGGTGTCTTATCATCCTATAGAGGAAACGGTTAAGTGTGAAGTCAGCAGCTTCTAGAGCATGTCCTCTTTAAAGGATGGCGGAAGATTAACTTGATTCATCATAGATCGAACCATATCTAATAGGATTCGATTTCTCCTCTCAAAACTCCATCCACTATGGGGCTTCAGAACGAGCAAGTTGTGAGACTATCTGACAGCTTCTAAGATGATCAACAAATTCTTGACTTCAAATACTCGTCCTCTCGATTATATCGAAGGGCTTTGATTTTCTTGTCAAGTTAGTTCTCTACTTCACTTTGAAATCTCTATTTCAAAAGACTCCGACTTGTGTTTCAACAGGTAGCCGTAGATCTAACCTTTTGAAGCAGTTAGTAAGAGTAACTACTTTCAGCTTGGGTACTCATGGGTCCACATACATCTCCTATGTATGATCCCCACTAAGTCCGATATCCTTTGCTGCGGTCAGCGAAAAGGCGTCTTTTGTCATCTTTCCATTTAAACAAGATTCGCAAGCATCATATGATTCAAAATCAATTGAGCTTTAGAAGTTCATCTCTATGAAGCTTCTCTGGGAGTTTCTTGTTTGTATGGCCCAAATGACAACGCCAAAAGTATTTATAGGATTAGATTCAATAATCTTAATCCTTCTTGTATCATTGTTACAAATATTGTTATCGTTCTGGTTTTAAGACATAATGATTATCTTTGCAAATCATATAAGCAAATAAACATTATCTTTATAAAATAGAACACCATTCTTTAATGTTTACACATATAAAATCTTCCTTATCTCTATAAGGAGGAAAAACAATGTTTGGATCTTAAAGAATGTACATAACAATAAACTTAGCCCAAAAGGGGCGTATCAAGCTCTCATGTTCCCTTAGCAGCAACAGCAGCAACCTTTGCTCCATTGTCCACTTGTAGGTCCATCCCGCTTCCGTTCTGTTTTTCTACTGTCTACGAAGACCCTGCACATCAAATGTGAGAACCACATGCTGTATCCAATACTCAAGTGGTCTAAGTAGAAAAAGAACATTTATAACAAAGATACCTTAAGTAGAGGGCTCAACGCACTTCTTCTTCTTTTGATCTTCCCAATAGTATTTGCACTTTCTCATTGCTTTGCCTTCTTGGCAGGTTCTTGGTGAGGGTCGTCCACTGGCTTGGTCTCACCATCCAGGTCGGTTCCCTTCCTCTTTCTTGCGCCCTTTCTTTTCCTTTCCTTCTTCTAACTCATGGATGCCTCAACCGACTTGACTATCCCATGCAGCTCAGAAACTGATTTCTCCGTTCCTCTCTTATAAAAGCTTATGATGAATGGATCATAACTTTTGGGCAGTGAGCTTAGGATCACATCCATTGCAAACTCTGGAGGAATAGGAAATCCCAGCCTATCCAGGTGATATATGTACCCTCTCATCTTCATGACATGGTAACCAACAGATGCACCTTCAGCCATTGTGCAAGACATAAGAGCCTTAGTGGTCTCATATCTATCTTGCCTGATCTGGTATCGGAACATTTCCTTGAGAAATGTTATCATCTCGTATGACATCAATGTATCCAAGCCCTCATGCAGCTCGAGAATCATTGTGTCCACCATCAGGCAAGAGACCTCCAGCGAGTCGTCAAAGTGCTTCTCGTAAGCCCTCCACTCAACTCCTGGAGCGCCCTTGGCAGGCTCCTTAGGAATAGGTTTATCCAGAACATAAAGTCTCCTCTCATGGGTGAGAACAATTCTCAGATTACGAAACCAATCGAGGAAATTTGTTCTAGTCAGCTTATCCTTCTCAAGGATAGGTCGCAGTGAAAATGTTGAACTATTAATTGCCATTTGATTCTACAATTTAAAATATGAAAGTTTAATTAGCAGAATAAAATATATCCACCATTTTATAAAACCCAGTAAAATTTATTATTAGTGGCTAAGACCCATATTTCACCAAAGTTTACCGTCGCTGAGGGCGATCATTCATCCTTTGGTTATTTAGGTAGGTAACTCCTTACCAATCACATCTCTCTGTGATTCTTAGATCCTTATGAGACTGTATCATCGTATGATACTTATTATGGCATGTTTATCCCATCTAATGCCTTGAGGTCCAAAACCGTTTTGATAACCCCATTAAGTCATACGGTAAAACATGTGAATGGCTAGGTGACAACGAGGCCGAGGCCCAATCCCATATCATCAAGGCCCAACTAAATACGTGTCGCTGAGGGCAATCACCGCATTTAAAGAACCAGGATTTCAACAGGCGTCGTGTTGAAACTCCCATTCACCCGTGTCTCCTCAAGGTCAAGGCAGATACGTATCGATGAGGGCGATCACCGCTCCACGATGAACAAGATTTTGACAGGGTGTTTTAACGACGGCATTAAAACTTAAGATTTTCTAAAAGAGTTTGATTTTGTCTAATAATAGGTTCCGTTTTATAGTTTAATTTTAAAACTCCTTTTAAAATTACAAGAGAATAAACCCCAGTTGCATTGAGGTATAAACTGAAAGTAACATTACATAAGAGTAGAGGGAGACGACACGCAGGCCGTATTTACCGAAATAAACCTCCTAGAGCCATATCCAACACCACACAATTCAAATATGAACAATTCATACAATTATGTCAAACACGGCATACAACACATATTAAAAACCATTTTTAAAATTGTGTTCAATTTAGGGTCTGTGCAATTTTTACATGCCTTTCTTGAAATTAGGCCTATTATCAATAATTATAAAATTCAAGAATCTCATTCAAGAATTTAAATTATGGATCCCAAAATTTATAAAATTCATAATTTTAATAAATTTTCAGCCACCTTTATAATATTATAATTAAAACACTTTTAATTATAATTATATACAGGATTTTCGATTTTGGCCTTGAAATTTAAGAAACTTATTTAAATCAATCTCATTGATTTCTTTATGTATCATATACATAAATTTGCACCTTAAATTGTAAATCGACTTTTAAAGAAAAACGTTTGGTGGATTTTTCGTAAAACCAAAACTGTGATTGAAAGCGGTAAACACACATACCATACATCATATGTACACATAAACAGTTTTAAATCCAAGGACTAGCGTGGCTCTGATACCACTGTTGGGAATTCAGGGCGCCTAACGCAGCGGAAGCAAAATAAAAAAACTTAAAACATAAAACACGCCAGGGCCAGAATTCTCGAACGGATCCGCTAGCTGAATTTAAAACTTTTAGATAGTGGTATACCTCACGAGTTTCAATCGGTTTGGTTGCACGGGGCGTGTCCCAGAAGTCGACGTGAATCAGGGACAGTTTTGGAGATGCCTAGGTGCTAGCCTCCTTCACTTCTCCAAGTCAATCAGGGACCTTTATCCACGGTGTTCTTCAATTCAAGAACTCTTCTTGAATTCCAAGAACAAGATGGCACCTATGATCAAGAATCCATTTCTTGATCCCACACAACCTTGTCACACAAACCCTAAACCCCTTTAGAGATGTGCGCCACTTTCTCTCTCTAGGAAAAACTAGCTTGCGTTTTTCTCTCTCCTCACCAAGAGCAAAAATCGAATTTTTCCCTTGTGAAGAACTAGGCTAAAGTCGACTTTCCCTTGTGCATGGCCTCTCTCTTGGAATTTCGACATGGCTTGTATATTTATAGGGTTTGGGGACTTTGATAGTTATAATTAGGAAATCCCTAAATCATAGGATTATCAACTTATAAAATTATGAGATCTCTATATCATAATTTTAGGACTTGAATTCCTAATTAAAATATTACCTTAATATTTCAACTTGAATTCAAAATGCAATCTTTGAGAATCAAATTGGAAGATCAAATCTTCCCAAGAGATCCTCTCCCATGCGTCATCCCCTTCCAATTTTTTTTGTTGGAATTTAATAAATCAAAATAACAATCCTAACTCTTAGGAAGTTATAACTAACTTGTTATTTTCTAAGAATATTGATTTAAAGTATTACCTTAATATCTTTAACTCAATCTTTTTGAATCTTGAATTCTAGTTTATTATTGAATTAAAATATTACACTAATATCTTTAATCCAATTGAACCTAGAATTCGAATTTCCCCATCAAATTTTTGAATTAAAATATTACCTTAATATTTTTAATTCAATCATTTGAAATCTAGATCAAATCTTTGAATTCAAAATCAAGCCATGATTTTAATTTTAATTAACAAAACATTTTTATTAATTAAAATACTCTAAAATGAGGCGCCAACCTCCTCCCTATTTTCTTAATATTAGTGAATTTAATAAATCAATAATTTCCTAACTCTTAGGAACCTTATCAAATTTATTATTCCCTAATATTATAAATAGGAATATAATTGTAAATAGACTAATCCAATTATCTATTTAAACAATTATCATATATATATATATATATATTTAAATTTGTCTCACAAATCTAAATATCATATCTGTAGATATTTATTTAAGACAAGACTTCATGTCCCAATACAATCAATTATGTCTTAAACGGTGTCACCAATGTGACCCACGAATTAACCCTAATTCGTGTCCCAGCTTGGCATCTGGTTCCTGCTCGTGTGTGACCCAGCAGGCCCCACGTAAACTTGGCAGCAAGTCATCTCCATGACTCACAAGTCAAGAGCGGACTCTAGCAAGTCATCACGGCTACCCAAAACATGTGAGTTATCGTTTAACCCTGAAACGACTTAACCTTAGTACCACCTTGTTTTGATCCCTTTTTGTCCTACGATATTTTGGTCATGGATTAGGCACGGGAAGTCATCCATAATCCAAACCTCAACTTTCTCGATTCCTTGAGTAAGTCCCATTTACTAGTGTGGCCACACATTCCTTGGACAGACTCATCGCGGGGCCCAATTAAATATCTCTCATCTCTATGAGGGACAAAATTCCATCTTGGTCAACCACATTCCTCAGCACGGCAATCAACCAAACCCGTACCTAACACTTATGGCTACCGTGCTACGGGTAACGTTAGACTAGGCCAAAGTTTGACAACTACAACGCCGGAATAATCAAGACCTCATGTCTAAGGGCATCGTGACAGGTGTACAGGAGAGACTAGCTAGTGACTGAAACCCATGCAGAACTCTCCGGGTCGGTCCAGCAATTTGTAACTCTTACATAATTGCACCATGACTCTCGTTCCAGCATCCAGTGCATGCATCTCTATGCACTGAGGTCATGCTGACCTTAGTTCATTTCAAGTTCCCACTTGAATGAGCGACCAGGGACAATTTAGACTAATTATCTCATAATTAATCAGGGACTGTTATCATAGTAAACATGCTAATAATATGATAACCATTAATTTATCTCCATAAATTAATTAATATGTTCCAAACATATTTATAAAATGATTGGCCTTAGGGCACAATCTCCATCAGCACTAACCTATAATGGTAGTGGCCAATGAAACTTCCCACTACTTGCAACATGACCTATAGGACTAATCCCACTACTTCCTAAATAACATAAATAACATAAACATATTAAAAATAAATCAGAAACATGACACCTATGCTAACCAACATATCCTAGCTGTGAAATAGTAATGATATTGAGTTGAGCCTTTTCATTTGGCCTACTAGCATAAATAAGAGTAGACTTGGTAGTGGGGCCCGTATCAATATTCCCCCTTGAAAATTTACCTTGTCCTCAGGGTGAAAATGTAATGGTGGTCCTGCCAATAAATCCCAATATTCCCAATCAAATTGTTCTCCCTTAACTCCATTTGAATGTGATATAATTTGCAACCCTGAATTTGGTAGTCCTTGTATCCTATAATGCTAGATGTTGCAGTGGAAAGGAAGGAAATTAGGGCTTTGCTCATTGGGTATTTTAAGATCAGCTATTGGTGAAGAAGAAGCAAAATTTGCTAGGAAGTCACTGTTGGTCAAAGTCTGATCATCCCCACCAAGATCCCTGTCGCTGCTCTTCATGGTGGTCCCTTCCTTTGTGCCCAATGTCACGTTGAAGGAGACCTTGGCAAAATTCGGGGCCTCTTCCTCGGCATCATCTGTTATTATGTTCAACTCAGCGCCAATTTCTTCGTCCTCGATCTCGGGATAGTGTTGCTGACACGAGTTATTGCTGTTGTGCATACAAGGGAGTGAATTTGGGTCCTGGGTAGTATGTGGTGTACTGGAACTATAAAACGTTGGGTAATGAACACTGGAATTATAGTATTGAGCAGCAGCTATGCAATTGGGCCATTGCAAGCCATTGTTGGGCTGAGATGCAATATAGGAATTGGTTTGATTTTGTGAAGCTTGTAGAATAGCCAAATCCTCACGTAGGATAGACAATTTTTGGAGTATGGAATCAATCTTAGACGTAAAAAATGGAGGAGGTGGTTGGTAGGGTGGAGGGCGAGTAGTTGCTGACCATGGAGAGTAGAAAGCAGTATTGGGTGTTGACCGTGGGGAGTAGAAAGCAGTGCGTGTGTTGTCCATATTAGATCAAACCTGCTCTGATACCAAATGATAGAACCCCCAATCCAATAGAGATAATTAAGGAAATGTAGAGAGAGGGATAGAACAGAATCAGAGAAATAATCTCCAGAATCTAGAGAATATCTCTTCAAATTCTTGAGAGGGAAATATAAAACCCACAAGTAAAAGAATCTGAATATTTGGGACCACAAGTTTAGAATCTGAAACTTGGAAATAGAGACAATAATTTCAATATAATTCTCATGATGCGTAACATAAGAATGCAGGGGTATTTATAATTATACCTTGCTGTCCAACTACTCCTAAAAATAAGGAAGCACTAACCTATAATGGTAGTGGCCTATGAAACTAACCACTACTTGCAAGATGACCTATGGGACTGATCCCACTACTTCCTAAATAACATAAATAACATAAACATATTAAAAATAAATCAGAAACATGACACCTTTGCTAACCCACGTATCCTAGCTGAGAAATGGTAATGATATTGAGTTGAGCCTTTTCTTTGGGCCTCCTAGCTAGACTTGGTAGCGGGGCCCGTATCAATATATAACAACAACATTCAACTCACGGCAATTAAAATAGGAATAATAAAGTGTGGTTTGTATATATGTATACACATTCTAGCTTAATTATTCTGTTGACAAGAATATATATAATATATCAGAGATCATATGAAATGTCGTCAACATGAGAACAGGGCTATGTAAATCTGTATATAGAAGCAACTAATTAATAAATAGTATTTTTTATAAGTTCATACGTTAATTAATTTACGCTGGCCGATTCAACAGTTATTACGATAAAATTTCGGATGGGATGATAAATTTCGCCCATTTGATATCTATATAAATGCAATTAATTAAATGATACCTTATATATCTGCAATTTTAGTGAAAGTCAAAGGATATAAACCAAAATCATTTACCTCTATAGCGGGCTGTAAAATTGACGATGTTGTGGCTTGAAAGGGTAGTAACCAATTAGGCCCTTAATCCCTGATAGTCTGTCCGATACAACTTATATAAATAATTAGTAATGAGTAAGATTTGGTCCATGGAAGATCACCGAGTTGACAACTCAGTCCTTAGAAGATAAATATACAGTTTAGCCCCTGATAGAACAAAACACTATACTTTTTAGTCCATGAAAGATTAAAATAACATACTATTTAATCTATAAAAAGGACTAATTAATATACTATTTTTGTTTTTTCAGGGATTAACTTGTATATTTCAATCTTTCAGAGACTGAATTGTCAGCTCGACAATCTTTCAGGGATCAAATTATTAGTTTACTCGGTTAGTAATTAAGACATCAAATTAAACGTGATCATCATCATCATAATCATCATCATCTCCATGCATGCATGTATGCACATGGAATATGCATGGCTCCTCATATGCCATCCGCAACGGCCACCGGAGCTCCGGCGGACTCCACAAGTGGCATACAGGGAGCCAGGCACATACACACAGGCATGCATGATTGTAACAGGCACATACATACATACATACATAACACACATACACGAAATACGAATGAATATTGTTTCTTATATATATCAACCCTGTAAATAACACTATATCTACATATTTGAGAATTTTCAAATAGATTTTCTTATGAATAATATTGAATATACAAATACATATATATACAGACATATATATACAGATACTAAGAAGTGATCATGATGATGATAAACAATATAATGAAAGGCAGATATATAGATATATATTCCACAGTGGGAATAGATCAAGTATTACAGAGTGATAAGAATAGGAGGGAATATATATTTATATATATGTATATATATAGAGAGAGAGAGGAAGCAAATAAAGATAGACATATGAGATTGAGATGTATTATTTTGCAGATGGGAATGGCTGAATATGGAAATTAAACTAAGTCATAATCTTCAAATATGGGTTTGGATTTTGCAGGTTGAAATAAAGAAAAACAAGAGCAAAACCAACCATCCATGTATGCATAATAATAGAGAAGAAAGAGAAAAAAGAGGAAGATGTGGTGTTGTGCTTGCCTTGCTCACTCAACACTAAATATAGACATAAAGTTAGAGAGAGAGAGAGAGAAAGAGAGAGATATGGTCATATGGTAACCCATTGAATTCTCCTTTTCTCGGTCGTAAAGCTATGTGTGCTTTTCTATTCCTCTGAATTTCAATTTGTCTGGGAGCGCTTGGAACACATGGATTCCTCACTATCACCCACATCCATCAACTTTCTTTAAATAATTAAAAATAAGTGCTAAAGAAAAAAGAGATAATATATATATATATATAAAGGTAGTGCTGCAAATATTACCATAATGTATATAAGCTAGTGTTTTTCTTTCTTTCTCTCTTTTTCTCATTCAATTCCTTCCCCATGACCGCCTCTTCTTTAGCAGATATATATAATATGTATATAATTGTTTTTCTTCTCTTCTGATCTCTTTTCCTTTTTGGTATAATCATATAATATTATCATTATTGATTACATCTAAGCATATATATATATATATATATATATATCTTACTAGCTAATTTGATTCAGGGACAGCGTCGCAATAACCGCCCCCTTTTATTTGTTTATATTTTAGAATATAATTAATTTTATATCCCTTCCCCACCTTGTCACCTAATTCACCACTTATATTTCTGTCCATTCAGATAACAGATCAAGTTGCAACGTTTCTGTGTATATATTTTATATAATATTATTGTTGTCGTTGGTTTCCAAATTCTGCAGGCAAAAGTACCTTTTTATCCCCAAACTTTACATTAATTTTAAGTTTCGTCTCTAATATTTTTTTTGCTATCGATTTTGTCCCCAGTATTTCACATTTCAATTAACTTTATCTTTTTGCTATTATTTTAGTCAAATATTAATGACATTTTATATGGCTAATGAGTGCATATAATGTATTATTGATAGAAAAAAAATTCAAACCCTAACTTAGATTGAAAACTAAGATGAAGTTTGTTGTCAAATTATTGGAATACGTTAGTCCAAAGATGAAATTGACTTAAATGTGAAAATTTAAAGACGAAATTGACAGCAAAAAGATTTTT
>QANZ01028536.1:0-21300 GCA_003254925.1 Chamaecrista fasciculata | reverse complement strand
AAAAAAAAAAAAAAAGTGTAATTTTTGTGAAAGAGAAATATCACCGATACTCTTAACCAAGAGAGAGAGAGAGAAAGAAAGAAGGTACAACACTCTCAAATGCGTTCGTTACAGACTTCCGGTGAAAGAAGGGACGTTGTCCAAATCTATCAATTCAATATTATCCCTCAAAATTGAAGCAACTTTTCTTCGATTAATTCTTCTTAAGATCCGAAGCTTTTCCATTTTCTCGGGAAAGAAAGAGTGAGAAAATAATGGAGAAAATGCACAGAGCCTTTGAGAAAGTTAAGTTGATAGTTCGAATGGAGAAGGAAGAAGACGAACACGCTGCAGCGTTAGAAGAGAGCAACTCGTTCGCATTTATGGATGAATTCAACCGGAACTGTACCTTGTCCACCAAACAGGTGTTTTCTCCTTTCAATTTCTGTCAATCGTTGTTTCCTGTTCTGTTTGGTGACTGAGAAAATAGTATACTACTGTGAGCTAATATGTAATTTACTTCCATTTTGCTTGTAACCTTGTTTTTCATTGTTTCGAGAAAGGAATTGACTATTGAGCAAGAGTATTATACTCAGTATTGAGCCAATAAGTTCAGTTGTCTCAGTTCAATGCATGATTTACTGAAAACACGGATCTACGCTTAAGTAGTTCCAGAGTCAACACCACTTCAAATTGCTAGTTGCTGCCTGATCTGCTGTATTTTGTACTTGTGTGGCTTATGTTATCTTTTCCTTAGCATGCATGATCACAGCATTTCATTGATTGCTCTCCAATCTGGTAGTTTTGTCGCTAGGATCGATGATTGAGATTTTAACTTGGGTTTAGGACCTACAAAAGCTATGGATGTTCTTACTACAACGCCCGGTGTTATTGAGCTAGAAGGTAGATAAGAGATACTTGATCTGATGATATGAGGAAAGTTACATGAGCTATTGGTTCTTGTTTGGATCTCACATTGAGATCTTTACCGTTTGATATCCAGATTCAGCCGTTTAGTGTTCTAAATGGAAAAGACATCTTCAAGGAATAATTAGGATGCTTTGGGCATTTGTGGGAAGGTGAAAGTGTTGAGGTTAGGAATAAGCAAAAGAAGAGAAGAGACTGTCTATATTGCTTGTTATTTATCAGTTTAAGGAGATGATCTGTAATGGAGTTGAATTATTAATTTGGCTTTTTCATTTTCTGTTGGACCCAATGAAGTGTTTCATTGACTTTATGGTTAGCTTGTTTTTAGTTGATATTTTTTTATTTGCCTGAGTTTTTAGCTGATATTTATCTTATTTTCCTTGTTTCTTGCTCCTATATTTGGAATATTTTTTACTGAATTGATTTGTGCGTCAACGTCGGCAAGTTTATTTCATTACATAAACGTCTTCTACAATGTTACATTATTTTTTTATTTATTTATTAAGTCTCTATATGCAATTGTCTTTTCAGTTTCACTAATAAGCACTTTCTGACCAAACAGAGATTACATGGTTTTGCTATATGCTTTGTTGCTGGGTTAACTTGTACACTATTGGTAAGTTTACCCTTTGCTTTTATTTATGTATGCATTACTTCTATGTATTTGATAGGGAGAGATGAAAGGTGAAACTTATTTATCCAAATATGAGGTAGACTATTGCAGTTTTTGAAGAACAACCTATCCTTCCATAATTTGTTTGTGAATGTACAAAGTTAATCCTTTGAATACTGTGCAAAAGTGAATTACTAGTTGTTCCTATGTCTTGACACATAACGGCCTTTTATAGGCATGAATTATTGGGTAAATTAAATAAAGGGTACCTATGGTTTAGCCCATTTCCACTTAGGTGGCCTGTGGTTTAAAAGTTTACATTCGAGTGTCTTGTTGTTTGCACCATTAGCATTTTGGGGCCATGTGGTTTTGTTCCATCAATTTTTAACGGCACCTGTCACATGCAACGCACGTGGCTTAGTAAAAACAATCAAAAATTTCAATTTCAATGCATCTTAGCCATCGATTTCTCAAAACCATGACGTCGGCGGCGGCGACAGTGTTGAGGTGGTGGTGGTAGCTGGTGTTGAAAGCCGAGCAGCGCAGAACGCACCGCCATGGATGTAAACCAGCAAGGGGAGCTTCACAGCGGTGTTTGTGGTGGCGATTTTGGGGAGGAAGAGGCAGGCAGATAGGCTGGTTTGAGGGTCATCCCCACGTGCTTTCAGAAGAGGAGGCAAGAGAATTTGGGGATTAGGGTTTTCTGTTTGTAGGGACTAAATTGATTGAAGAAATTGAAAATTTTGATTTTTTACTTGGCCACGTGTGCGATACGTGATAAGTGCCGCTAAAAATTGACGAAACAAAACCACAGGGCTCCAAATGTTAACGGCGCAAACCACAAGACACTCAAATGCAAACTGTTGAATCACATGTCTCCTAAGTATAAACAGGCTAAATCACTGGTACCCTTTATTCAACTTGATTGACTTGTAAGATCATAATAATCAATAAGTACAATTGACTTCCCTTTTGTCATGTTTGAATTTCCCTGCAAATAGAAAGATAACTAATGGTCAAAACTCAACTAAATCGTCGTGGAGTTTATAGGTCTTGAAATCTTTAGATCATATAGAAAGTTAATTGTATTATTTGAAGATCTTGTAGATTTTGTCCAAATTGTTCTCCATGACTCGAGCCTGTGTTCTGTATGTCTTTAACTGGTTTGATTAATAAATCTAGTTCATGAAATCAGTGTTATTCTAATCTTGACTATTTTGAAAGACCATGGGTCTTAAAAAGTATTTGAAGATATTAATATTCTTCTTTCTTCACGGCATTATCAGTAAAGCATTCCAATGCATCTTCAATATGATCAAGGTAGACATCATAAATTAAAGAAATAATAATAATATCTGACAAATGATGCCTTCCACATTTGACATTTAGATCATATTGTTATACAACTTATTTTAATGCTTCTCCCAAAACTTTTACTTTGGAACTTTGCTGCTTTTGATGTAGAATATTAAATTTATATTGGGATACATAAGTAATCACTAATGTACTGGCCTTAAATTATTTTTCCATCTCACAGTCAATGCTTGTTTTCTTCAATCCAATCAAGTTTGGGATAACATTCACTCTTGGTAATTTGCTTTCACTTGGAAGGTATGTACAGCTTTGATTCTTTGATAGTCTCTGCATGTAAAGTCATTAATTTTTAACATTGTGAGAGAAAATGTTGATTGTGATGATGGGGAAAGAAATTGAAGGGAAAGGGGAAGAGAAGAATTTTTTATACCTTGAGTTGTTCTCCGAGTAGCTAGGTGGATCAGTTGACAGATACTACTAGTACTCTAGTAGAGTCCTCAATAAGTCCTGAAGACTTCTTCCTGACTTCACATGGATACGTCTTTTATGCAAATTAAATTCTCCTGTCTTTCTCTCCCTTATTAATTTGTTTGCTATTTTTTTTTACTCATGAGAGACTTACCTCATAAATTAAAATTGAGTAAATGATTTATTTCTCAAAAATTGTGGATGGCATATTTTAATATAGTTCTTTTCAACCACAGCCATTGCAGTTATGATTTCTTTGGATACTAACTAGTGTGCTTTTTTTTTTCCATGGCAGCACAGCATTCCTCATAGGTCCTAAGCGGCAGGTTACAATGATGCTTGATCCTGTTCGAATCTATGCAACAGCAATATACCTTGCAAGTATCATAATTGCATTGTTTTGTGCTCTATATGTAAGTGGCTCTGTGTCTGTATTTGATTATGCTTTTCTTTTCTTTTTTAAATCTGAGTTGTCTTTCAGTTAACAGCTCAGCATCTAATAATAATAAACACCTTTTGCACTGAGCAGGTTCATAACAAATTACTGACACTTCTGGCAATTATTTTGGAGTTTGGGGCTCTCATTTGGTATGCCATAATGCTTCAAAACACCCTCTGCACGTGAACTTTTTAGATTTGTCCTATTTAGGTTGATTTTATTTTGTTAACAACTTCATTACACATTGCTTAGAAGCTGTCCTTTCATTAAAGTGAAAATTTTCATATACTGCAGAAAAGTAGTCTGCAAATCGCACGGGCTGTACAGAAATTAGCTGACTCAAAATTTAGCCGTTTTAATCTTAAGCATGCTATATGATAATTCAGTTTTGATACATGCTTCTGTCCACTACTGCGTTTTAATAATCTTCCCTTTTCTGATGTTATGGTTGACAGGTATAGCTTGAGCTACATTCCTTTTGCTAGATCCATGGTTTCAAAGGTCCTGCTTGCTTGCTTTGACACAGAATTTTAGGCTATACTACTGAGGCTTTTCCAAGGAGTAGCATGGTTTTGCTTGATATTTTTGCAGTGCTGCTGAAAGCAGGTTTTGTTTGGCTATAATACTTGGGCTGTGCTATAGAGAGTTCAAGTGTCTACACATGACTCTCAGCCACAAAATTTAGTATAAATGTCTTGAGATTTGTGTAAAAAATCTCTTTTATACAAATTTCAGCACATTTATATCAAATTCTGTGTCTGAGAACTCGTATATTGGAGGCACACCTGAGCCTTTAGATTTTCCCATGATACAATGCAAATGGATTAATATTCACCATTGCCTGCCCCTTTTTCCCCCATAGTATTGTGTAGCTTTCATTAGATTTTTGAAGTCAGGTCTTGTGCAATAATATTTTGTACTCTGGATCAATGTAAAGGTTTTTGTTTCTCTACACTCTACACTCTACAGTGTCTCCTCCTCTTCTTTCAACATTGTTTTCCCTTTTCTTTCTTTCTCAAATATGTTACATATGCATGCTGTTCTTTGCACCAAACGGAGTTTATATATATAAGAAAGAAAAATAAATATGGCACATATATACAAAATGGCCAAAGTTTCAAATTGGTCCCTTATGTATGGAGCAGGTTTTGAATTGGTCTCGTTTCAATAATCAAATTATAATAATTAAAGAGTAATTTTAATAATTTTTTTTAAATAAAATATCATTGACAAATTTTCTAAATAAATAACATATGTTCTCTATGTGTGGCTTATTATAATCCTGATTAGGATTATTAGGTTATATATATATAATTGTAGAGCGGAAGGAATAAAAAAGCTAAATATTGGCACAAATTAGAAAAAAAAATATTAGCAAAAAATGGGCAAAATTGGAACTTTAATTTTGTCTACAGTAAGGTCTATCCATTCACAAATGCTCAGACTTGCTTTGAAAGCTTTTTTTTTGGAGTGAATTAAACTTTATAACATAGTATCAGAGTGGGTCTGGGCATGTGTGGTTGGATGAGCTTACTGTGGAGTGTGGGCTGCCTAATCCGTTGGCTTTATGGCAGGCATGAAGGGAATGCGTTGAAGTCTCGCGTTGTTTAGTTAAAAGGTTGATAAGATATATATATATATATATATGTGTGTGTGTGTGAACTAAGGCAATCCTCTCACCTAAGAGAGCTCTGTTGGGATGAGTTAAGCCTTATAAGAATATTCGATTATAGTGAGAGAGTCTCCTAATAAAAATAACTGTATTTCCAAGGTCTTGAATTCCAAATCTTATTTAAACATTATCAAGAAGTAGCTTACTATTTAGATAATTCCTTACTAATTAGCTTTAAGCTTAATATCAAAGCTTTGAGCCAATACAATAAGTTTAAGACTTAAGATATATGTGGTTTGTAATTACTAATTAGGATAATGTAGCTGGTGTCAGCCCAAAATTTCATCTAATGGTTAGAACTTGATTTCTCACAGAAATTGGAAGTGAAGCAAGAATTGAGTAACTATAGCTATATTTAAGTCAAGAGGAATTGAATAATTTGACTTTTATATATATATATATATATATATATAAGGAGAAATTCAGATCCAAAAGTTAAATCCTAAGATTATAATGAGTAAATATTTTAACCCTTAGATTATATGAGTGTCATCATTTTAGTCTTAAAATTTTTGAAATGTGAATTCGACCCATATTACGCATATGGTTATGGTGAGAGAGTCTCTCAACAGAGATAACTGAATTCACAAAATTTTAAACCTAAGACCTTACTTAAGCAATACTAAGCTGTTTACCACTTGAACTAACTCCTTGTTGGTAAGTTTTCTTATTATTATGCATCCACACTTTGAGGACCTTCCTCTTGACTCCAAGCTCTTGGCAAAACTGCTGCACCACAGAGTCCTCTAGTTTCTGCATTTTCCACCCTGCTTTCTCTGCAAACCTCACCATCTTCTCCTTCTGTTCCTCACTGAACTTTGTCGTGACCCTCTTCCTCCCATGAATGTGATCTTCATCATCATCACAAGGATTTGATGGACTTGATGACCCATTAATCTTGTTATTACAATAGTAATAATTCTGATGAGATAATTGAGAGGAAAAAAGGGATTTTGGGAATTTTGATTCTTCTTCTTCTTCTTCTATTTCTAAGTGTTTTCTGTGGAAATTTCTGTGGCAATTGCAAGCTGAGCACTTGAGAGAATCAGGTGTGCCTTCTTCTCCTGCATGCATGAACTCACCACATCCATCTCTTGCATTCTCTCCAATGGCAGCTGCATGGTTCTTTAGGCATTCCTTGTATTTCACTATCATTATCTTCTTTTTCTCTTCTTTCTTGTTCTTCTTCTGCTTCTCTGTTTCAGTTACTTCATGATCCATTGCTACACCTCCTTCAGGGCTTGGCCTTTTGAGGTAAATGTGGAAGTTTCTGGACTCATCCATATTTATCTCCTTTCTTTGTGTAAGAAACGAGAGTTTCAAGGAAAAATGACCTTGGCTTTAATGAGGATGATGATGATGATGATGATGATATTGTAGATGAAGAAGAGTGAATGTAGGATTAGTTAATTATTGAACATATATATATATATATATGTTCCAGAACAAAATGGTGATGTTGATGCTGATGCATATGTGTGTGTGTGAGGTTGTGCCTGAGCTGAAAGAACGAGAGAGATGTGGATCAGACAAGTGAAAAAGATTACTAGGTGTTGATAGTGAATTTTGCAAGTGAAGCAACAAATTAAAAAGATTACTACATGAGATTTTAACATATTTGTAATAGGCGCAGACCCAAGGCATATCAAGATAGGAAATAGTGGCAATTAAATAAAGTATAGACAAGTCTAAATATAATATATAAATGTTTAATGCTAAACATTTCTAAATGAATTTTTTTTTTTTTTTTTTACATTTTTTGTTCGGATCAGTATATGAATATTCATTTCCAAATTTTTAAAAATAACTTCTGTGTCATTGTTTTATTTAATTTTTTAAAAAATTAAAATAACTATAAAATGCCTTACTTCAGTTTAATATATATGTCTTCGGCCAAAAAAAGTTTAATATATATGTCTTTAGCATGAAACCGTGCATGCTTGCTTTGCTTACACTGTTATTAGACATCAAGCTTACGCTATAAAAAGATGTCTCTCTAAAAGTAATTAAATTAATAAAAAAAGAAGGAAACCAAAAAGGAGGTAACATTTGGCAACAAGTGTGCAATTCCAAACAACTTTAATTACTTTTGAAATGCATATACATTGGGTTAGTATGAGAAAACGTTTAGATTTTCCCAAATTATGATTTAGTCCTTAGTTGCCATGAAATGCCATAAAAAAGATGCAAGAGAAAAATCACATGATTTAGCCTTTTAGGCTAATTTATGAGATTTTTTAAAATTTTATGATTTTTATTAGAACATTATACTATAACAAGCTCTTCTTTACATCATTTCCTTAGTTTTTTGAAAGTTCAAAATGATTTTTTAATTAGTTTTTTTATGAACTAAAAAGTATACAGTTTTAATCTTTCAGGGACTGAATTGTACATTTCAATATTTCAAGAATTGAGTTATCAACTCGGTGATCTTTTAAGGATCAAATCGTCAGTTTACTCTAAAAACTATATAAACATAAATTAGCTTAAAATACCAAGAAAATCATGTAAATAAGCCTAAAAAGCATAACATTACACATATAAGCCTAATTTGATGATTGGTTGATAGCTTCTCTCCTTGAGGGAAGGTAAATATTTTCTAGACTAAAGTACATTTTGGCATCGTGAGGTATAGACCGACTCTATTTTCGTACCCTGTTTTTTCAAAAGTGATATTTTAGTACCATGTATGTTTTATTCATCGTTAACACTTTTGGTATCCAAAGCTCTTTTTCCGTTACCTTTTGATAGAAAAAATAATGTGCAGGTTACGTCTATGGCCAAGAACACAAAATCCACCCTCACAAACTAAAATTTCACGATTTAACCTAAAAAACACGAAATCTTCTACCTTCAACTACATACTGAATTGTGTTTTTTTGGAAATTGAATCATGAAATTTGAGTTTAGGATGGTGGATTTCGAGTGTTTGATCATCCACATGACCTCCACGTGCTTTTATTCCGTCAAGAGATAACGAAAAATATAAAAGTTTTGGGGTACCAAAGTGCTAATAGCGAAATAGATCAGGGTACCAAATTATCACTTTTGAAAGAACATGGTGTCAAAGTGGAACCGGTCCATACCTCAGGGTGTCAAAGTGTAATTTACCTTGTTTTCTAATTTCTCTATTTGTTTTTCCTTTTTGGGGCTTCTTTTAAGAGAAAACCTACTTTTTGGTCCCTCAATTGTTACTGAGTCAATGATTTGGTCCCTAAATTGTGGGAAACTACAACGCAGCCCCTCAATTTTACACCTCCGTCTACCTTTTGGTCCTTCGGTTGTTAACCGCTAGTTAACTTGATGATCTGGCCGTTAAGTGATGACGTGTTATCGTTAAGTGATGAGTTGGCTCCCAAATCATCTATCCTAATTATATTTCATTTTACACCTCAGTTAATATAATTAAATTAAAAAAATAAAATGAAAAATGGATGAAAAAGTCTTCATCCTCACATGATGCGATCCCTTCATCGGTTTCCCTTCCGGACTATTCACCCACCGTATGAAAATTGGGGGAAATTGCGGCGGCGAACAAGATTTTACCTAAAAGTGCTAATCCCATGAGAATCAAAATCAAAATCTGACTGAATTATATATTTGTGAAAAAGGTTTGGAATTTGGAAATTTTATGAACAGAGAAGGATAATTTTGGATTGATGGATAATTGGATACGAAATTACAATTCGTTTGACAGCAAATGGCTAGGTCAGAAATTCATTCCCGTCGAACCCACACAAGCACACTCTCGCCGGCCGTCATTCCCGCCGCTATCAATTCCCGCCAATTCAGCACTTAACGGTGACACGTCATCACTTAACGGCCAGATCATCAAGTTAACAGGGGAGTTAACAGCTGTGGGACCCAAACGTAGACAGAGGTGTAAAATTGAGGGACTGAGTTGTAGTTTCCCACTATTCAGGGACCAAATCGTTAACTCAGTAACAATTGAGAGACCAAAAAGTAAATTTTCTCTTTTTTTAATCAAGTGTTAAATTGATGATATAGATATGAAGATGTGAATCAGTGAGAATGCACCACATGCAAAATTGGCTCATCCCACGCCATGCAAAATTGGCCATTTGAATAATTGAAACACAATGTCTTATCACAAAAGCATTCAAATGGCCACTCTCTCTTCACTTTTAATGTCTTATCATATATCATATATATATATATAGCTAGCTTCTGTTCTGTTGATGCCCTGCTTGTATGTTGTTGTACCCCTGTTTCTATCATACAATGTATTGTACTGAATAAAATATATATTTGAATAAAAATCAACCACAAAGAGAGACATTAGTGTATATAATAAGATGTGATATGGCGGACAAAATGAGCTAAGTGTAGAAGGTGGGCCTCGTGCATAAAGTTAAAAATTGACGATTTTCCTCTTGCGATAGATGTGGATTTTGGTTCTTTTTGGAAGATTGTTTTATTAATTATGCTAATTAATAAATATTTTAATTAGACCTTTTAAATGCTTATCATAAAATCTTGTTTTTTGGGCCTTCCAAGTTGAACCTGATACAACGCCGAAATTGAGGACCAATTTGAATAAATAGAAAACTTTATTAATTAGTCCTCAATACAATCATGTCTGGTGTATGTTATGTTTGAAATGCACAATTGAGACATGCAAATTCTCTCATACATATGTCCTACTAAATGAGTTGGAAGTGAGAAAGAAAAAAATCGTCTTTCTGAATCACAAATCAATTTAAATTTGTAGGATTTAATACAAATTCAAGGACCACATATTAGATTTTCTGTTATAAATTTGAGGACCAATTTGAACATTTAAAAATATTTAGAACCAAAATGAATTTAAAGACATACATTAAAGACTAATTTGAGCATTTGACCTTTTTTAAATAAACTTTATAAAAAAAAATACATGTCTTACACATTTATTATTTTATATGAAACTCATATTTTTTCTCCTCTAATATTTTAAAAATAAGGGATAAAAATATAAAACATCCCCTCCCCATCTATTTATCCAATAGCCACAAGCTCGTAATTGTTTTTTTTTTTTTTTTAAAATTGAAGCAAACAGATTAGTACAAGATAGTAATAAAACCGTGATTATACAAACTTGTTTTGTCCCTTCATGGACATCCGATAAAATAATTACAAACTTGTTATTTTATTGTTATAACTGTTAAAAAGCCGAGAAGGCCAACCATACATTATAACATAATATAACATAATAAACAGAATTTGAAGCTACCAAACCAAATTCATACCATGCATGTCAAGGAAAGGAAAAGTTGGTGATCGAAGCACTTGTATATATGTAGACTCGTCAATGATGAATGGATTATTTGTGAGATCAAGTAAATCCCAAAATCATCATTATTGACGAAAATTATGGCATTGAAGAATACGTTTTTCATATCCCATGGGTCTCCCAATCTGGCCATGGATGATTCTATTCCGGCGAGGGAGTTCTTGAAGTCGTGGAAGCAGTTCTATCCTCACCGCCCTAATTCCATTCTCGTCGTCTCCGCCCACTGGGACACCGCTGTCCCCACCGTCAATGTCGTTGACCGACACGACACCATCTACGACTTCTACGGCTTCTCTAAGGACATGTATAAGGTAAATATTGTCGTATTCGTACTTTATAATTTTTAAAATTAGCCATATTTCACATATACATGAATTCGTATAATATAAGTATTATTATCTACGTGCAATTTGCAACATAGTCGTAGTGATATTTGTTTCTAAGAAGCAATTTGAAGCATGTATTTTTGAATTCTGATATTGACTTGGAAGTTTGTATACTTTTAATCTTGGTCAAATACTCGTTAAGGGCAAGTTTCATTTTGGTTTTAAAATTAATTTTTGTTTCGTTTGGTTCTCAAACTTTTACATGTTTTATTTTTGTCTCTAAAATGTAATTTCATGTGATTTTTGTCGTTATTTATAATCATAGTACGTTGAGAATATGATCATTTCTCTTTCATGTCTCATAATAAATGAGTTGGTAAAGATAGAAAAGAAAATTTTCATTCTTAATATTAAAATTTAGATATAAATTTGTAGTTGATTTTTATTTTCAATTTGTAACTAAGAATAAAAAATTTTCTTTCTCTCTTTGTCAACTCACTTATTAAGACACATATGAAGTAAAAATGGTTTATCTCCACATAATGACAAAACCTGACGAAATCACATTTTTGAGGACTACAACAGAATAAGTGTAAAAGTTTGAGGACTAAAATAAAATAAGTGTGAAAGTTTGAGGACTAAAACAGAAAAAAAAAACAATTTTATAACCATGATGAAACTTATTGAACACAAAGTTCAAAAATTGTTTGGCATGAACTGAAGATTTGAAACCCATGATTTTGGTTTAAGGTTCATTTTTATAGCTGTTTTTCACTAATTCTCCCTTTACTAGCTCAAATATCAACCACCTGGAGCACCAGAATTGGCAAAGAAGGTAAAGAAATTGTTGCTTGAATCTGGTATAAGGCGTGTTGATGAAGACAGAAAAAGAGGGGTTGATCATGGAGCTTGGGTTCCACTAATATTGATGTACCCAGAGGCTGATATTCCTGTTTGTCAGCTTTCTGTTCAATCTAACCAAAATGGGACTTATCACTATAACTTGGGAAAAGCATTGGCTTCTCTCAAGGATGATGGTGTCCTCATAATGGCTTCTGGCAGTGCAGTTCATAATTTGAGAGCACTTGACAGGAAACCTAACCCACCTGTTGCTTCGTGGGCTAAGGAATTTGATGATTGGTTGATAGCTTCTCTCCTCGAGGGAAGGTAAATATTTTCTAGGGTAAATTACACTTGGTTATCTTGAGGTATAAACCAATTCCACTTTAATACTCTGCTCTTTCAAAAGTGACATTTTAGTATCTTGTATGTTTTACTTATCGTTAACACTGGGATTTCGTTTGTTTGACCATGCACATGACCTGCACGTGTTTTTTTCCTCAAGAGATAACGGAAAAAATGTTTAGCAAAATATAACAGTGTACCAAAATGTCAATTTTGAAAGAACAGGGTACCAAAGTGGAACTAGTCGATACCTCAAGGTACCAAAGTGTAATTTATCCTATTTTCTAATTTCTCAATTTCTCAATTTGTTACGTTTTTCCTTTTTGGGGTTTTTCAAATCAAGTGTTAAATTGATGGTGTAGATATGAAGATGTGAATCACTATGATGAGAAGGCACCACATGCAAGATTGTCTCATCCCACGCCAGAACACTTGTTCCCTCTACATGTTGCATTGGGTGCTGCTGGTGAAAATGCAAAGTCTAAACTCATTCACAAAAGCATTCAAATGGGCTCCCTCTCTTATTCATCTTTCCAGTTCACATCATCACCATGACGTCCTCTTCTCTTAATGTCTCATCATATCTATATAGCAAGCTTTTGTTTTGTTGATGCACTGCTTGTATGTTGTTGTACTTCTGTTTCTAACATACAATGTTTGAATTGATGTAATATGTAATGGTATTGTACTGAATAACATATATATTTGAATACTTTCCTTCCTCGTGATAGTTGATCCTTCGGTCTTCACAGCATATAGTATGGTAAATGTAATGTATCAATAAATGATAAACTTAAAATGCATATAATTTTCTTGAATTTTATTTATTGAGAAAAAAAATTCACTGAGTTTTGAAAAGTGATCGAAGACGTATTGAAAACTTTTGATTTTATTAAAAAATCAAAGACGTATTGAACTTTTGATTTTATTAAAAAAAATATTTTGCTAAGATTTTCATTAATACAACAAGTATTATTCTTTTTGTAATTTTATGATTATTATTATATTTTTGAGGTTAAAATATAATTTTAATTTAATCCCTAAAAATTAATAAGGTGAAGTTTGTTTTCATCCCTAAATTGTTTCTAATTCTAGTTGGTCTTCAAACTTTTCAATTTGTTCACCGTTAGTCCTAAATAAATGAGTTGGAGTGATATAGAGAAAAGTCTTCCTTCTTAATCATAAATCAAGGTAAATTTGTAGATGATTTTTTTTTTCTCTTTGCAAACTCGTTTATTATAATACATATGAGAGTTACTTTGCGATGGAAATCGTCTAGGTCAGATGTCTAGTCCAGAGATAATGATGGAATAAAATATAATCATGATTTGAACAAGTGAAAAAGTTTAAAGATTAGGGGTCAAAATGAAATTCACCCTATATATAGGACTAAAATGAGATTTATGCCATTGTTTTTTGTTGATCCAAACTTAAAATTAGCTCCTATTGTAATTAATTATATCAAAATAACTTAATAAAATTTTAATAAAATGAGTTATTTATATAAAATCAAAACTTCTAGAGATCTTTAATCACTTTTTAAAGTTCAAAGCTGTTTTGCATAGTTACCAGAGTTTGAAGAAATCTTCTACATTTTAAGCCTTATACAATAGAGTAGCTTGTCCAAAACTTGCATCAGTAGCACATATATCGAGACAATATTGAAATGCTCAATTTTAACTTCCATTTTTGTGTAATATTCTAATATATGATACACCCAATTAGGAACGAAATGGGCTACTAGACAACACTTTTGCCTTTTAACTGTGAACAGAAGAAAAAAAAAACAGGGGAAATAAACTATGGTATGCTGTTAAGTGAAGCAGAGGCAAGACCTATCAATAAGGATGAACTTAGAGCAAGGATCACATTCATGGAAATGAGAATCTTTTAAATTGAGAACTATTTAGTTAGTAAATTTTACCAAGTCCATGAATAATTTTTTTTTTGCCCATTATGTCTATGAATAATTGAAATACGATATGCATATGGTCCCTAAAATATTATAATTATAATTGATTTTGTCTCGTAATTTAAATTAATTTTATACTTTTTGTTCCTGAATTTATATTGAATTTATATTTTTTTTATCTTTAAATTTATACTGAACACTCGATTGTCAATTTTCAAACCATGGAGACTCGATCCCTAGTTACCCAAAATCACATGGACCTTCCTTGTAAATTTTTCCTTTCTTTTGCCATGAAATTTTACTCAGAGACCAAATAGTTGACAATTGTGATATTTCAGGGACCGAGTCATATATTTCAATTATTCATCAACGGACTTGTTGACTTGGTACAAATTCAGGGACCAAATATTAGATTTTCTCTTATAAATTTGAGGATTAGTTTGAACATTTTAAAATATTTAGAACCAAAATGAACTTAAAGACATATATTTAGGACTAATTTGAGCATTTGACCTTTCTTCAATAAACTTTATAATAAAAAAAAAGACACGAATCCTACACATTTATTATATTATAAGGAAGTAAGGAACTCATATTTTTTTTCTACGTACTTTTTTTTTCTCCTTAATTTTACAAAAAAATTGATAAAAATATAAAAAGATCCGCTCTCGATTTATTTATGCAATAGCCACAAGCTTGTTATTGGTTTTTTAAATTGAAACAAACAGATTAGTAGAAGATACTGAAGATAGTAATAAAACCGTGATTATACAAACCATGCGAGGAAATGAAGCTACATTTTGTACGAACTTGTTATGTCCCTTTGTGGACATCCGATAAAGTATTTACAAACTTGTTATTGTTATAATTTGAGAACACTTGATCATCGACCTAACCCACCTGTTGCTTCTTGGGCTCAAGAAATAACATTTTGGTATCCTGAGATATAGATTGATTCCACTTTGGTAGCCTGTTCTTTCAAATTTGATATTTTAGTATCATGTTTTATTCATCGTTAACACTTTGGTTATCCCCAAATCTCTTTTTCTGTTACCATTTGATGGAAAAAAGAACGTGCAGGTCACATGCATAGCCACAAACACGAGATCCATCCTTATAAACTCAGATTTCATGATTTAGCAAAAAAAAAAAACATGAAATCCTTTACCTTCAAGTCAAGTACATACTGGATTGTCTTTTTTGGAGGTTGAATCATGAAATCTGAGATTAAGATGGTGGATTTCGTGTGTTTGACCATTCTCATGACCTACACGTGCTTTTTTCTATCAAGAGCTAACGAAGAAAAAAGTTTTGGGTATCAAAATGTTGACAACGAAATAGAATAGGGTACTAAAATGTCACTTTTAAAAATACAGGGTGCCAAAGTGGAGAAGTGTAATTTACCCTATTTTCTAATTGGCCAAAGTCCTATTTTGGTCCCCCAGTTATGCTCAGTGTTCCAAATTGTTCTCCCAGTTATTTTTCGTTCCATATTGGTCCCCCAGTTATGCAAAACTTGGCAAAGTTGGTCCTCTAACAGTTTTCATCCATTTTTCCGTTAAAAAAAAGACAAAATTGTTTTTTAAATCCTAAAAGTTTAAATTTTTTGCATGAAGGACCTTTTTCTCTATAATAGAACCAAAATGTAAGAAAGAAGAAACAACTTGGGGGATTTAGTTTATTTCACCCAATCTTTCTATCTCTCTTTCTCTTTCACACCATCTTTCTTCTCGGCGATTCCTTACTCAGAAACCCCAACAATTCACATTCCCAGAAATTCCTCTTTCAAACCTAAATCGTATGAAGCTTCTTCTAACACCGAATCTCATAAACCAAAATTAAAACCCTATCATCTCTCTCCATCTTTTGTTTCTGTCCCCAAAACCCTATCATCTCTCTCCCACCATCCTCGCTTCTCCTCCGAAAACCACCGCCGCTGCACCTTCACGGTTCGTGCCAAGTCCGAAAACGGAGCCGATGTTGCTAACCGTTACGACTTCAACCTTTTCACCATCGGCGCCAGTAGTGGCGGCGTACGCGCCTCTCGCTTTGCGGCTAATTTCGACGATTCAGTCGCCATCTGCAAGCTTCCTTTCTCCACCATTTCGTCCGACACCACCGAAGGAGTCGGTGGAACGTGAGAAGGAAGGTAGAATTGGTCCTTCGGAATGGTAATTTAGAGAATAAGGAAGAGGAAGAAGAAGAAGGGAAAAGCTTGGATTTGTCGACAATGGCAAAATTGTCTTCAGAATTGTCTTCAGGGAAGAACAAGAGTAGGAGAGAGAGATATAGAAGATTGTGTGAAATAAAATAAAACCCCAATTTATTTTTTCTTTCTTACATTTTGGTTTTATTATAGAGAAAATGGTCCTTAATGTGAAAATTAAAACTTTTAGGAGTTAAAAATCAATTTTGTCAATTTTTTTAACGGAGAAATGGATGGAAAACGTTAGAGGGACCAACTTTGCCAAGTTTTGCATAACTGAGGGACCAATATGGAACGAAAAATAACGGGGGGACCAATTTGGAACACTGAACATAACTGGGTTACCAAAATAGGACTTTGGCCTTTCTAATTTCCCAATTTGTTTTTCCTTTTTGGGTTTTTATAATCAAGTATTAAATTGATTGTGTAGATATGAAGATGTGAATCACTATGATGAGAAGGCACCACATGCAAGATTGTCTCATCCCACGCCAGAACACTTGTTCCCTCTACATGTTGCATTGGGTGCTGCTGGTGAAAATGCAAAGTCTAAACTCATTCACAAAAGCATTCAAATGGCCACTCTCTCTTATTCATCTTTCCAGTTCACATCATCAACATGACCTCTTTAATTAATGTATCATCATTTATATATATATATATATAACTGTTTTCTGTTCTGTTGACACTGCTTGTTTGTATATTGTACATTTGTACTTTGTTTCTATCATAGAATGTTAGAATTGATGTAATGTATCAGTATTGTATTGAATAAAATATATATTTGAATACTTTCCTTCCTCGTGATATGATGGTTGATCTTTCAGTCTTCGCAGCATATGGTATGGCAAATGTAATGTATAATGATAAAGTTATTAAAATGAATATAATTTTCTTGAATTTTATTTTGTGTAAAAAAATTCACTAAATTTAGAAAAGTGCTAAAAATTTTGGTGGCTGCCAGTGGTGGGATGGGTTAAGGTTATCACTGATGTTTTTGTTGATCAAGTTTCAAACTTGGCTGTTTGTGGTGCTTTATTGAGGGACCCTGATGGTAGCTAGATGGGTGTGTATGTCGTATTTTTGATAGATAGAACAGGTAATAAATTCTAAAAGAATAAGGTACTAAATGGAAATCGATTTATAGAATAGGATACCAAAACGTAAAGAACAAGGTACTAAAATGTCACTTTTAAAAGAATAGGCTACCAAAATATTAACGGTGCAAAAAACAAATACTTAAAGTATCGCTTTTGAAAGAACAAGGTACCAAAGTGTTAATGGTGCAAAGAGCAAGGTACCAAAATATCACTTTTGAAAGAATAGAGTACCAAAATGTTAACGGTGCAAAGAACATGGTACCAAAGTATCATTTTTGAAAGAATAAGGTACCAAAGTGAAATCAATCCATAGAACAAAATACTAAAGTATCACTTTTGAAAGAATAAGGTACCAAAATAAAATCGGTTTATAGAACAAGGTACTAAAGTGTTAACGGTGCGAAGAACAAGATACCAAAATGTCATTTTTTTAAAAGAACAAGGTACCAAAATGTTAACGGTGTAAAGAATAAGGTACCAAAGTATCATTTTTGAAAGAACATGATACCAAAGTGAAATCGATCCATAAGACAAAGTACCAAACTATAATTTACACAAAAGTTAAAGTGACGTGGCAAATTCAGGTGCATAGATTAAAACAACAGCTCAGATCCAACCAATTTTACACTAATTTCTCCACATGAAGTTTAGGAGATCCGTTCTTGTATATATTAATAATTTAATATATATATATATATATATTCGTATTAATATATATATATATATCTTATATTATATGACTCCACTCTTTTTTGTGTCCATGTTTAAAACTATAGTCTATGAAATTAAAAATAAGAAAAAATTTACTATTTGGTCTATCTTTCTTTACTAAGTTAATAATTTAGTCCCTTATTTATTTTACATACATATTTGCGTGCCCTTATATGGCTCCATCCTTTTTTGGTTGTCCATGTTTAAAACTATAGTCTGTGAAATTGAAAATAAGAAAAAATTTACTATTTGGTCTATCTTTCTTTATTAAGTTAATAATTTTATCCTTTATTTATTTTACATATATATATATAACGGGCACGCAAAGCCCCTAGTGTGTATATATATATATATAGACTCGTGAATGATGAATGGATTTGTGAGATTACTTATATCCCAAAATCATCGTTGACTAAAATTATGGCATTCAAGGACACGTTTTTCATATCTCATGGGTCTCCCAATCTGGCGATGAATGATTCCATTCCGGTAAGATTGCATTATGGTCTGATTTGAAGTTTATTTTGTTTTATATTTTTAAGGCTAAAATCCACTTTGATACATGTAGTTACCGAATCTATTTGGTACACTAAAAGAAAAAATTTGACATTTTGGTACCCTGAGATTTGCGCCGGTAGCACTTTGGTACTCTGTAGTTATTTTCCGTCAAGAAAAATTACAAAATGCCTCCAAATAATTTCAAAATTTTCAAAAATGTCCCTAGATCATATTATTTGAGGACTAAAATGAAAATTATAACAAAATTTTGGGCTTAAACTGTAATTATGAAAAATATTGGAAAAAGAATAAAATTATAGATTAGTCCTAAATCTAGAAAATAAATGCAGTTTAGTCCTAAAACTGTGTGGTTCGATGGTGAGAAGATAAACTTTACAAACTTTTGCAAAAATTGTAGAATGCCTCCAAATAGTTACAAAATTTATGAAAAAGTCTCTAGATCATGATATTTGAGGACTAAATAAAAATTAAAAAAACTTTTTGGGGTCAAAATGTAATTTTGGAAAATATAAAAAGGAGATAATTACATATCAGTCCTAAATGTGGAAAATAAATGCAATTTAGTCCTACCCATATTCAAATACAACTACTTCAATGAAATTTTGAAAGTAAACTTGAATAATTTGAAGAATATTCCCATTGATTAATTTACATATTAAATAATTAATATTTAGTTTCACTAAATAATTTAATAAATTATTAAAATTTTTATTTTTTTATGAAATTATAATAAAACTATAATTTTTTCATGCAAGTTATTCAGTAGGTTATATTAGCAAAATATGATGATCTAACTATAATATTTTATCTTTAAGTTTGTTGTGTTTTGATTCGTTTTACCAAAGGCAGAGGACCAAAACGCACAAAAGAAATCTTGTTTAGGAGTGAAATATGATTTAAGCTGCAATAGAAAACAGATAAGATGTAGTAGAAATCGACGGCTAATATTGAGCCACATCACCGCTTTTTGTTAAATCTTGACGGAAAATAACCACAGGGTACCAAAATGTTAACGGCGCAAACCTTAGGGTGTCAAATTTTGTCTCTCAGGGTACCAAAATGAATTCGATCTTAGCCACAGAGTACCAAAGTGCATTTTACCTTTTTTTTATGTTAAATGAAATAAAAAGAGTGAAAGAAATAGATAATGGAGTGTTAAACAAAATGGAGTTTTATAGCATTACTCCTCACATATACGTACTAATATCCGTGCAATTACAACATAAGTTCGGTAGTGATGTTTATTTATGAGAAGCAATTTTGTGGCATAAATTTCTGAATTTTGATATTGACTTGGAAGTTTGTATACTTTTAATCTTGGTCAAATATTCGTTGTTGTTCAAACTAAAGGCAAGTTTTATTTTGGTTTTGAAATTATTTTTTGTTTCATTTAGGTCTTAAACTTTTACATTTGTTCTATTTTGATACCTAATTAAATTGTAATTTCATATGATTTATGCCGTTATTTCAAACCACATTTGCGATTGATCGTTTCTTTTTCATATGTGACACAATAAATGAGTTGGCAAACATAAAAGAAAAATTTGTATTCTTAATTACAATTTAGATATAAATTTGTGGTTAATTTATCTCTATTTATCAACTCACTTATTAAAATATATATTAAGTAGAAATTATTTATATTAACTACTATTCAAATTATAAATAACGGCATAAAAACCTGAGCAAATCACATTTTGGGGACCAACAAAACAAGTGTGAAAGTTTGATGACTAAAACGGAACAAAATATTTTATAATGAAACTTACCCCGAGGACCAAAATGGCGATTTTAGCCTTTAATTTTTTTTTTTCCGTTCATTGATTGGGTTTCAATGTTAATCATATCAAGTGCGCTATATAGAAGAAGAAGGAGATTATAAATTTGTAACAAGATTATGAGAAAACTGTTGTTTTCTTTAATTCTTTCAAAAATATGATTAAATATCTGGATATAGATATATATTTTTTACACTTTTTTTTTACAATCCTAAACTATTTAGTAGTCTCCAAAGAGTTTATTTCAATAGTTGACTTGTGCAAAAAATAATTAAAGACAAAAAAGTTTAGTTTCAGTGTTCAGTGATTTTTTAGGACAAGAAGAGAACAAAAAAAATAAAGGCAAAAGCATTAATTTCGTCCTCAAATTTTACACCAATTGTCAATTTCGTCCTCAATGTTTCACATTTTTATCGATTTTATCCTTTACTCTTACTTTACCAAATATTAACAACGGAATCTATGTGGCTAATGATATGTAATGGAAAATTGATAGAAAAAGAAAGTCAAAACCTAACTCATAAGAAAAACAAGATGCAGTTTGTCATTAATTTATTGAAAGAAGTTAGTCAAGGGATAAAATTGACCAAAATGTAAAACATTGGGACGAAATTGACAGCAAAAAAAGATTGAGGACGAAATTGATAGTTGGTGTAAAATTTGGGGACGGAACTAGTACTTTTACAAAAATAAATTTTTACTTAAGTATTGAACATAAAGTTCAAAAGGTTATGATTAAACGGCTTGAATTGTAGATTTGAAACCCATGATTTTAATTTGGTTTTAGCTCAAATATCAACCACCTGGAGCACCAGAATTGGCAAAGAAGGTAAAGGAATTGCTGCTTCAATCAGGTAT
>QANZ01028535.1:47480-69378 GCA_003254925.1 Chamaecrista fasciculata | reverse complement strand
GTGCATCTCATGCACCGAGGTCATGCTGGTCTTAGTTCAGTTCAAGCTCCCACTTGAATGAGCGACCAGGGACAGTTTAGATTAATTATCTCATAATTAATCACGGATTGCTATCATAGTAAACATGCTAATAATATGATAACCATTAATTTATCTCCATAAATTAATTGATATGTTCTCAACATATCTATAAAATGATTGGCCCTAGGGCACAATCTCCAACATAAACCCATGCAGGACTCTCCGGGTCGGTCCAGCAACTTGTAACCCCTTACATAATTGCACCATGACTCTCGTAAAGCATCTAGTGCATGTATCTCCATACACCGATGTCATGCTGGTCTTGGTTCATTCTCGCTCCCACGAGGACAATCGACCAGGGACAGTTTAGATTAATTATCTCATAATTAATCAAGGACGCTATCATAGTAAACATGCTAATAATATGATAACAACATAATTTATCTTCCATAAATTAATCAAAATGTTCAAAACATTTACATAAAATTATTGGCCCTAGGGCACAATCTCCAACAAATTTTAGAGTATAAATTTTAAATTATTTATTTTTATCATTGATGATGAAGTATTTTTAAATTGATAATAATTTTATATTAGAGAATTATATATAATTATATCCATGATTTTTGGAATGATTGGTTTTATTTTTTTTTTTATTATTTTGTAACTTTTTAAATTTAAATTTAAATCATGATACTAGATTTTTTGAGATAGTTGGATTAGAATAATTAATTTTATTTTATTATATGTATTTGGAGAATACTAAGTAGGATTAAATTTATCCCAATATGGCCAAAATAAAAGTTATCCCAATAAGGAATTGGGGTCCACAATTGCAGTTGGAGAATATTAAGTAGAATTAAATTTTTATACATTTATTGTTAAATTAATTAATAAAATAATTAACAGTAAATGTTAACAGTTTTCATACGATAAATCATAGCAAAAAGTACGAAATTACATGACCAATACTAAAGAAAATAATTAAAATGTATAACTAAAAATTACCATAAACATATGAAAATATTTTTTTTTTGGTAATTAACTTATGAAAATATTTACATATATTCTTTTTCTTTTTGTCTGAAATTTACATATATATTTTTAATTATCACCGATCTGCGATTTTTTCTGGTGTAGTATTTTTTGACCTCCAACAAAACACAAGATAATACATGCAAGTGACACACACATATATAGAGTTAAAAATATGAAAACCGAACTCCTCCAAACAAAAATTTTTCACCGATTAATACAAATATCAGCAAAGCATGGAGAAGCTCAAGTGAAAAAATGAACTCATGACACAAGTGTGCTATGCAAATACATGTTTTGATGGAAAACAACTAACCAAACCAAATCAATCTAACAAAACACATGCAAGTGCACAACATATATAACATTAAATGATTGTGGTTAAAACATGAGCAAAAATCAGAAATCAAGACTGCAATGGGGAGAATCTCCCAAAATAATTTCGGTCGACCAAATCCAATAATTCACTTGATTCTCCAATAATCAAATTATTACATTTCCCAAAACAAATAGTGAATTAATCAGATTTTAAAATAATCAATAATCTCATCTAAACAATCATGATTTTTTTAAAAATCACATTCAATTTTTTTTAACTTTCTTTTTCATTTCTATCCCTATATACACAATTTATTAATTTTCTTGCTTTTCTACCTACCAATCACAATTATTATATATACTCATTTCAATAAATTCACACCAAATAATCAACAACAATCAATAATCACCTTATAAGTGCAAACAAACTTAGCTTCAATCTCATGCCTATAATAGAATTCGTCTCTTTACTAGTGGTTTCCCTTTTTCACTCTGTTTTTAGCTTACAATGAATATGTACAATTTGTGGAATAAAAGTTGGACTGTTATGCCTTTTATCAAAAATAAAATAAAAATCATGCATCTGGTTCTTATGGACACCATTTTATTAGTCGAATCTACTTTTTCACGTTTAAAAAGCTACATGGAGAATAATGTTTATTATTATTATTATTATTATTATTATTATTATTATTATTATTATTATTATTATTATTATTACAAGTCTCATTAATTCACACGTAATCAATGAATGTGGGGGCCTTCAATGACATGTCTCTGTCAACTAGAGAATAAAGTCTCGTAATAAAATCTTAATAAATTGAATAATTTTATTTTTGGTACAAATTGAATGTTTTACATAAGATGTAAATTTTCTTGAAAATTTGTATGACATCTTTTTCCCACCTTTTGAGTCCATTCATCCAAAATTAGATTAAAAGCCAACCAATTACAAAAACGGAAGGAAAATGAAGAGCATTGAAAATAACTAAAATAAAACTCATTCTAAATAAGTTTAACGTCTTGTAGGAGAGAAAATAAAAAGTCTAGACTCAAATATCAGACAATAAGGGCGTGTTTGGGAGCCTCCCCATCTCAATCCAATCTCATCTTAGATGTTGAGATGAGATGATGTTGTAATGGGATGAAATGAAATGATGTGTTGGTGTTTGGATGATTTGGGAGAAAATGATGTTAAATAGGGTGTGAAATTATATAAAAGGGTATGTAATGATTGTGATTAGGTGAAATAGGTTGTTGGATTTATTTATTTTGTATAGGGGTATAAATGGTAAGAAATAATGAAATGAGATTGAGATATTGAGATGAGATGAGATGAGTTGATAGATGTTTGGTAGTGGGTTGGATGGGATGTGTTGAGATTAGATGTTCTTGGAAATCGTGAGGATGAGATATTTTTGGATGAAGGGTTTAGGGTTCATCTCATTGGATGAGATGATGGACCAAAATGAAAATAAAATTAAAATTATTTTAAGATTACAATTTGGTCCATAAATTTGAATCGGTCCGATTAATCGATCCCTAACATGTGTGTGTAAATGATAACTCGGGGACCGTAGAAAATCCCAACCATCAATAATCGAGTCTATTTATGAAATTCAATGACCAAAAAATAATAAACAATAGTTTGGGGACTAGAATGCAAATAACAAGAAAATTATTGTAAACATACAATTTGGTCCACAACTTTGTATCGATCTAATGAATCGGTTCATAACTAATCTCGTAGTTTGATAAATAAAATAAGACCAGAAATAGTTTTATTACTAATCTCATAGTACTAAGCAACAATGCCAACAAATGGGAAGATAAAAAATTATTTTAACTCCTTTTAATTTTTACACAAAACTTCATAAAATATATTGAAAAAAAGTATGGATTAAATTGTGTAATAGTAAAAAAAAACATATAGGAATGTTGCAATTTGGACTAAAAACTATAACAAATATTTTGCGGACCAAAATGCAACTCATCTCGTAATTTGAGTAAAAAATCTAACCATAAATAGTTTTATGACCGAAACAAATAGAAGAACATTGAGACAATAAAAAACAAAACAACATTGCAATTTTTTGGCTACCCATGATTCGAACAAAAAAAAAATTAACTGACATGTGGAAACTTGTGTATTTTTTCAACCAAAAAATAACCGTTATTTCTCCATCATTCACAACGTATAATCATCGGATGATTTTGGACATGAGTATAGAACAAAAAATAGTTTGAGGACCAAAATGAAACTAATTGCATAGTTTGAGGAAAAGAAACTAAACAAAAAATAGTTTTAGGAACTAAGGAAACTGAGTTAATAATTTGAGGATCAAAATGCTTATAAAAGTGAAGATAATATTGTAACGAGAATTGAAGAAAACTTTAACTTAAAAAATAATTTAAGGATTCAATTGTATATTTTACTCAAAACAAATAGAAGAATATTGGGATTAAAAAAATAATAACATTGCAAATGAACAAAAAAATTTTTTTGTTTAATTAAGTTAATATAAATATATATATATAATATAACATTTCTATATATATATATTTGAGAATTGAGAATAAGAGAGAGAGTGAGAGAGATATAATATAATATATATATAATAACAATATATTTATATATATATATATATTTGAGAGAGATGTGTGTGTAAAGGAGAGAGAGAGAGGTGTAATTGAAAAAGAAAAAAAAAATTGATAAGAAATGATAGATAGAGAAAGAAAATTATAAGTGTAATAAATGAGGGTATGTAAAATTACTATTTTGCCTAATTGTTTTTTTTATATTTGTATTCGAGTATACGCAATTATAGGTATATGAGTAGGGATAGTTTAGTAAATGTAAGAGAAAATGAGATGATGTTGTAGATGAGATGATGATGTGAATGTGATGAAATGAGATGAAGGCTCCACCAAACACCCAACCAGTACTGTTCATTCAATTCTAAGATGAGATTGTTGGAGATTATGGAGCAAACGGAGCGAAAAAGGTAAAATTAAAAATTTTATAATCTCCTCCATAGGATCCACTAATTGTGTTTGTACCAATGAGATAAGATGTTTACCTAAATCAAGCGAATGCTTGAATGATTGCAAATCCAAGAAGTCCACAGACTCATGTCTTTCCTATGCCGGTGATCCACACAAACAGTTTGGCAGATACTCAGGTGCCAGCCTCCAATCTCTTCTCTAAGAGATTATGGGAACCAATCTACAAATCTTGAAATTTCAAGAACACTTCTTGAAGAATTCAAGAATCAAAGTGGCGCACTTCTTGAAAATCCAAGAACCAAGGTGGCACACTAGTATGGAATTTTTCCTAAAAAATTCCTCACCAAAACTCAAGAGATGAGCACACTGCCAAGAACGAGTTTCTTGGCCACACATACTCTAGGTTTTTCGCCTACCTCTAACTCTCACACACAACTCGCCCTTTTATCCTTAAGTTTTTGGTTAGATCGAAAACTCTCCCTCTTCACTTAGGATATGCGACTTGGTTGTGTTTTTAAAGAGTCTCCATTCCTCAAATTAGGGAATCACCAAATCTTGATTACAAGATTACATTAATATTATAATTCAAGATTAAGAGGCAATCTCAATTTAAATTTCAAGATCATATCTTGAAACCTAAATCTAGAATGCACACTTCCCATTGGTTGGAATGAGTCAAGAGGATTTGAATTTTTAATTAAAATATTACATTAATATCTTAACCTAAAATTCAAAATGCATTCTTGAAATTCAAAATGCAAGATCAAATCTTGCATTTGAATCTTCAAGAATTCGCCCCCTCTTATTTGTTTTATAGGAATTTAATAAATAAGATAACAATCCTAACTCTTAGGAAGTTATAACCAACTTATTAATATCCTTAACAAATTGAATTAAAATATTACCCTAATATCTTAATTCAAATTCAAATCTTGAATTCAAATTTAAATCTTAAATTCAAATTTAAATCTTGAATTCAAATTAACAAAATCATATTTCATTAATTAAATTCAAGAGTGAGGCGCCACCTCATCTTACTCTTCAATATTAGAGAATTTAATAAATCAATAATCCTCTAACTCTTACGAGACTTAGTCAATTCATTATCCCTAATATTTTAAATGAGAATTCAATTGTAAATAGATTAATCAAATTAACTATTTAACAATTAATATATTTAAACTTGTCTAACAAATTTAAATATTACAAATGTAGATTTTATTTAAGACAAGACTTCATGTCCTAAGACATTCAACTATGTCTTAAATTGTGTCACTAAAGTGACTCACGAATTAACTTTAATTCGTGTCCCATTACAGTATCTTGATCCTGCTCATGTGTGACTCAGCATGCCTCATGTGAAATTGGCAGCAAGTCATATCTATGACTCACAAGTCGAGAGCGGACTCTAGCAAGCCATCACGACTACCCAAAACACGTGAGTTATCGTTTTAACATCAACGACTTAACCTTAGTACCACCTTGTCATAATCCCTATTGTCACACGATATTTTGGTCATGGATAAGGCATGAGAAAGTCATCCTTGTAATCCAAACCATAACTTTCTCGATTACTTGAGTTAGTCCCATTACCCTATGTGGCCACACATTCCTTGGACAAACTCATCGAGGGGCCCAGTCAAATATCTCTCAACTTAATGAGGGAAAAAATTCCTTATTGGTCAACCACATTCCTCAGCACGGTAAACAACTAAACCCGTACCTAGCCTGTATGGCTACCCTGTTACGGGCAACGTTGGACTAGGCCAAAGTTCAGCATCTACAACGCCGGAATAATGAAGACCTCAGGTCTAAGGGCATCGTGACAGGTGTACAGGAGAGACTGGCCCATGACTAAACCCATGCAGGACTCTCCGGGTCGGTCCAGCAACTTGTAACCCATTACATATTTGCACCATGACTCTCGAGAAGCATCACATGCGTGTATCTCTATACACTGAAGTCATGCTAGTCTTAGTTCATTCACATTCCCATGTGAATAATCGACCAGGGACAGTTTAAAATAATTATCACATAATTAATCTAGGATTGTTATCATAGTAAACATGCTAATAATATGATAACGACATAATTTATCATTCATAAATCAGTCAAACAATATGTTCACAGATACAAAATGATTAGCCCTAAAGTACAATCTCCATTAGAGATAATGTTGAGATGAGATGAGATTAGGATTGGAAAGCTTCAAGGAGACCCTAAGATAAAACATACATCATATTCACACCATTACTGAATCACACGATTTGGAAGAAAGAACATACTACTACACTTAAAAGTGTTTGATTTAAGGAAATATTTTCTATTTTTATTTCTAAACTTTTATTTTCATTTTTAAACTTCTATTAATGAAGAAAGTGTTTGATTTAAGGAAATATTTTCTATTTTTATTTCTATTTTTTAAAATTTTAAATTTTTAATATTTAAGCAATATATTTGTTTTATAAAGTTTTAAAAAAAATTATTCATATTTAAATTACGTTAACTTGAATAATAATAATTTTATGTATTTTTAAATTTGATTATTATTGGTTGAGAAACATGAATTAGGTCATCAATTAGTCAATCCATATTTATTAAGTTAGTTGGTTAGTATTAAGTTTCTATATTAATTAAGTGGTTGAGAGTTGAATATTGAATGTATTAGGTGTCCTCTCCGTGTATTTGTATGCACTCTCCATTGTGTATCAATTAAGAATCACTCAATGAAATATATTTTTAACACTATTAAATAATGATATTAACATTATTAAATAATTTATTTTTGTGTAAAGTTATAAAATATCACAAGTTTATGTTTGGAAAACTGCAAACGTATTTTTGACATTTCCTATTTTCAGCTTCTTTTAAGAAATATTTTTAAAAAAATAAAAAAAATTATACAAAACACATTTTCAATTATATTTCTTATTTCCAGCGAAAATCAAAACAAGAAATAAAACAACCAAATAAGCCTTTATTTTTTATATAGACACGAAGTGATGACCAGACACAAATTGAAGCTTTTCATAGCATACGGCTTCATAATAACCTCAACTACTTGTGTACAAATTGATTTTACAACTCTTTCATCGATCTCTAATAATTCTGTCAAATCTAACAATTTGTTGGACTTGAGTCACTCTATGAAAGTCCATTTTGCCTAGTCCAACTCAAGCAAGTAAGAAGTTTAGAGAGAGAAAAAAAAGTTGAGAGAGGTTGTATATAACTTTAATTGTATTATTTAATTGATGCAATAATAGTTAGATATTATTATTTAAATATCTGACAATTGGGCGAAACTATTATATTTCATTTGTATGATTTTGTAATTGTTTAGTGGTTTTGCAAAAATTAAACTTAAAGGCAAATATGAAGTTTAAGGCTTAAGCCCTAGATTTTTTTTCATTCGTATATAAAACTTGTATTGGATTATCTTATAAAATTGACCCNAGAATACAATAATTGATTCAATAAAGTTGAATCAAAACATAATATGACTTCAAGTCATTTACTTAATCATATGAAACTGTAATTACATGTGACTTGGTCACTTTTATTTAATCATATGAAAACTCAATCATATGAAGTTTCAAGCTATACGAAACATTTCCAAATCTTAAGAAGACAACCACAATAATAAACTTATAAAATATATTATGATAATGATAAACAATCCAGCATAAAAGTTTCTTACCTTTAGTAAGTTAACAAGAAAACTTGAAAGATAATTAACTTACCTCTTTAATTATCCAAAATTGAAATCAGAAGAGATTTGTACTTAGTTACCAAAAACTCACCGGTAAAGGCTCATGTTCAGTTACCTAGAACTTAAATGGATAAAGACCCATGAACAGATGCCAAAAGCTTGAATGAGTAGACACGTGCACATATGCCAAAAGCTCAAATCGGTAGAGACTCGTGCTGATAACGTGTTATGAAATATAAGAAATATGAATACTCAAAGAATAGAGAAAAGTAAGAAGGGATAGTGGTTCTTATCATTCAACTCATTTCATCTACTTTACATCAATACCTAAAGCCTCTATTTATAGGCTAAAGGATCTATAAGGGAGATGTACCAACTTAATGTACATAATGAAGGGATAAGGTTATATTCATGTACATAGAGAAAGTAAAAGGAAAACTCAAACTTCTATGCATAGAGAATACCAAAAGACAAATGTGGATATTCACAAACATAATTATTTATAACAGATTACAAATTATCTCTTCAACACACTATACACTCTCCACTTATAATTTTGTTTTAGCATTTCTAACTAATTTAATAGTTGGAAATTGAAATTCACGTGAAGCTTCCGCTCTTGATTGGCCATGACTTTCCATTATTTTATCAAACTTCGATCTCTCCCACAAAACAAATAAGTCTAAATATTTTCTTAAAAATAAGTGTTTAGTGTAGCGGCTAGGTGAGTTACATCCTAGAGAAATGACTCAAATTCGATCTTTAGAGTTGACATTGTTGGGAGGGCTTTGGTCATTTCGTTTTTTAAGCCCGAATAAGATTAGTTTTTACTTAAACCGTTACACAGATAGGCGGGGATACTCATAACTTAATCGAAAAAAAAAATTTTCTTCAACAGTTATCATTTTTACCCCCAAAATATCACACAACCTCTCTATAATTTCAGGTGTAGTATTTTGTGAAAAAGAAAAAGGATTATGGCTCGTTTGCGCTTATAATAAAATCTGCTCTGATTATAATCAAAGTTGATTATTTGTGTATTGGTGTTTGGATGAAAGTTGATTATTTGGTGTGAAATTATTGAAATGGGTATGTAATGATTGTGGTTGGTAGATAGAAGGGTAAGGAAATTGATAAATTGTATAGGGGTAGAAATGAAAGAAAAAGTTGGAAAAAGTAAGATGTGATTTGATTATAATCAAAGTGTGTTTGGATGTGATTGTTGCTTATAGAAAAATCAAATTATGTCAATGTTTGCATTGAAAAACGTGAAAATATGATTATAATCATGTGCAACTTTAGAGGTGATTATTTTGTTTGGTCCACCGAATTCATTTTTGCCTACGAAATGGTGAACCGAAAGGACTAAAGTGTAGCATTTGGTCCCGACATTCGGTGGACCACTGAAAACAACGGTCCACCATTTCGCACAAGATGAGAGAGAATTAAAAAACCACTCTAGACCCGAAATTAAAATTCAATAGCATTCAATCATTCATCATCTCTCCCTCTCTCTCTCTTTCTCTCTCTCTCTCTCTCTCTCTCTCTCTCTCTCTCTCTCTCTCTCTCTATTGTCTCTCTCGTCTCCCTCTCTCTTTCTCGTCTCTCTCTTTCTCTTCTCCGACACGATTCCGTTCTCGTCGCCGGACCTTACTCCAAGCCGATCGACCTCGCCACCAACACCGACGGAGTACTTCGGAAGTTCTCCGACGATTTTGTCGGATTTGAGAAAAAACGAACGTTATTAAATTGTTAATCAAAATCACTTCTTTCAGGAAACCGAAATCGGAAAGCAAAAGAGGATGTTATTAGATTGCTAATCAAAATTCGAATTCCATAGTATATATGTATTTATTTTCTGAGTAACCAAAATTGTGCAGTGTGGCCGTTGATGTAATGTGGTTGATTTGGTCAGTTTCCAGTTTGCCTTTGTGTTTGTGGGTGACGAGGAGAGAGAGACCAGAGAGAGAGAGATGAGAGAGACTGAATGGATCCCCAAGCGATTGGAGCAACAGAGAATCTCATAGTGGTGGCGCCGGTAGGAAGTGAGAACGACGAGCAGTGGGTTTGGGAGGGTCTAAAGAGAGAAAGAGATGAAAGGGATAGGATTGGAAAAATTTCAATTTGAATCCTAAATCATTTGGGCAAAATAACATTTTAGCCCAAGTCAAGAAGAAGTATTTACAAAATGGCCCAATATTGAGGTAAATGATCATTTTGCCCTTGCAATGAGTGATTGATTGTATTAGAGTATAGGTAATTATAGGTATATATATAGGGGTATAACTATAATCAAGTGTGTTTGATTATAAAAAAATTATGATTATAATTTTGATCAGAAAAAAACGCAAACGAACATGCTTATTACAATTATAATCAGAGCAGATTATAATCAAAGCGCAAACGAATTGAGCCTTTGTTTATCCAAAAGAATCATCCGCACATAAAGAAAAAATGTGTTAAATTAGGACAATGCCTTGCAAGCTTGACTTCCCTCGACCCTCCACTTTTGGTAGCTTTATTCAAAAAGTTTGATAATACATTAGCAACAATGATGAAGAGGTAAGTGTACGTTTGGTAGGAAGGAAAAGGGGTTTGTTTACATTCAATTGAGCCCAAATTTCAATACTTTCATGTGTTTGGTATGACAATTTGGGCTTTGTAAAGTGGATTACAATGTAAAGGCATTTACATTATATAAACTATTTTTCTTTACATATTTTTGATGTAATCTAAGTTTACTTAGAGAATTATGGTAGAATTCTTAATTTACCCCTCTCACTCTCATCCCATCTTCTTCCTCTTTGATGAAACCGAGCCGCCGTCGCCGGCGATGGCCTTGTGGTGATTGTGGGAAGAACATTTTTTGTCATTTTCTTTCTATATTTATTTTACTTTTCCTCTCATATCTTTTTATACCAAATACTTTAAATCTTTACCTACTTTACATTCCCTCAACTACTTTTCTTTCTCTCATAATTTTTCCATGGTAAAACACTTTACTTTATTTATCTCTTTACATACCAAACGAACCCTAAAATGATAATGAATTACCCTGCTAAAGCAGAGAAAGAAAGTACTTGTATTTAGAGAGTTAAGCAATGAAAGAAAAAGTATGCATCGTCTATTTAAGTTAAAAAAAAAAATTCTATAAGAAGCTCAATTGTTGCCTTGTTGGAACAGTATAGTTTTAAGTAATTTGATCTATTTTTTTTGTCTTGAGATTTGTGTAATAAATTTTTATAATCTCAAGTCAAAAAGATAAAATCCAATGGCTTAGAAATATGATGCTAAAACACTTGAACTTTTATGAATTTTTTCTAAAAAGAAAACAAAAAGAGATATGAGGCTTATCCGCTTATGTAAAATAATTAAGGTAAATTACACTTTGATATCCTGTAGTTTGACTCTATTTCACTTTAGTAACTTATGATTTGAGACCTGGCACTTTGGTACCTTTTGGAGCTATTTGGTAATTTTAACCATAATAAATTTTTGCAAAAATTACATATTGACCCCAAATTTTTTTTAAAGTTTTCATTTTAGTCCCTAGATAATATGTATCCAAGGACCTATTTGTAATTTTTTGAAAATTTTTTAGGGTTAATATGTAATTTTTGCAAAATTTGTTATGATTAAAATTACAAAATAGCTCCAAAAGGTACCAAAGTGTTAATGGAGAGTGCCACAGGGTACCAAAATGTCAGGTTTCAAACCACAGGGTACCAAAATGAAATAGGGTCAAACTATAGGGTACCAAAATGTAATTTACCTAAAAAAATATAAAAAGTTTGAAGTTTAAATAGGGAGTGGCTCGATATTTTAAAACATAATTTGACCTTTCTAAATTATAAAAGATTACAATTTTGCCTTTCTATTTATAGTAATGTGTCTATGTGAGTAATATTGAAAAAAGAAAAAGATTAATCAATTCATTCCCTTCGTTTTGTTATATCCTACTAACAAAACAAAAATGCCCCATTTTCTCATTAAAATTTCTAAACAAATATATTTATAAAATACCAACGAGTGTTTAGTGTAGCAGTTTGACGAATTACACTTTAAAAAGAGGATCCAGGTTCGATCCCTAGAGTCAACATTGTTGGGGGGCTCTGACCGTTTTGTTTTTGAGGTCCAAATGAAATTATTCTTCACTTAGACCGTTACACGGATAGATAAGGGAAAATATGGTTTAATCGAAAAAAAAATTACAAAATCATTTCACTTCATTCCTCCATGTCATTCTATTAATATGCCACTCCATTATGTATTTCCTTAAACTCTCAAACCTAACCTTAAGTAATTTGGACAAATAATGAAATGCTTCATATTTAAGTCTAATAATATAAGGCAACACACGGCATCATAAAAACTTAAATCGGAATCATCAAATTCCAAGACCATATGCTTTTGCTTTTTAATTATAGAGTTAATTAAGCAGTGAAAGAAAGTATTGAATCACTCAAGCATATTGCATTCATGAGTAAGTTGATAAAACTGAAGTTATGTTTGTGTTGGAAGATTGATGACTTTGGACTTTTCTTTATATAGAGAAATGGATGGATGGATGGATATATAGTGATGTAGTGGTAGAATGTGAAGAGGATGATGGGTATGTAAGCCTACCCAAGCGTGTGGCTTGCGTGTTTCAAAAAGAGAAATATTAAGAATAACAAATTAACAATAACAAAAAAAAAGGTTGTTTGACACTTTGACTAGCTGACTATATATATGGATCACACAGTACTAACTACTACTGCATATATTATATTATAAATTATAAATTATAAATTATGTAAGATAAGTTAAACCCTATCCTCATTCGAGCCATTCCTTGATACTAAATACTAATATTTAGTCAAAAAGTGGCTTAGAGATGATGAAAAAGTTATATTTGAGTCAAAGAATTGCCATAATACTTTGTTTGAAAATTAATGGTCTCACAAATTCCAGATTGAAACTTGAAAGGCCGGTGATCGATCGAGTTGGATATGCAAGAACCGATTATTCTTTTATTAATGTTTCTAAATCAATTTTTGAGTGAATAATAATAATAATAATTAATGAGAACTGAGATGTGGGCTGGCACGCAAATAAAAAAGAAAACAGTTTCAAGGATATAAAGATAGAATTATGTTCGATAAACGATTAAAAAAACGTTTGGAGAAAATTAAAAAACGTAAATTATAATAGTTGTGCAAATTATTTTTATTGATATCAAGTTGTTATTTTTTTAAAAAAGTCAATGATATATTTAAGAAGGTATTAAACGTTTTTATGAATATCAAAATTGATTCAGATACAGGAATGCAGTATTTTTTTATTAGAATATTGTAAAATATTTTACATTATTAAAAAAATTCATAATATTCTTAATCATATGTCTAAGAATATGATTTTTAAGAAAAAAAAATTATTTTTTTTATACCAAATTAAAGGCCCCTTAATGTTTAGATGCATATATATATATATATAGTTAATCATATATATATTTTTAATCAGGCCAAAAAAAAATTATATTTTTACGTAGTTGTAGAAAGTTTAGTATTCTTGTTATTTTTATTTTCGTTAACTTTTTTTTTCTCATTTATTTATTTTTATTAAACTTACAACTTATACAAGAAAAAACAATAAAATTAAACAGAAATGTTATAATTAATAGCAAATTAATGTTTTTTTGGTACAAAGGAGCTCAAAATTAAAAGTACCAAGCAAATATGAAAACCAAAACGCAAAAAAAAAAAAAAAACTCAAGCAAACGACACAACCTTAGGAAAAAACCCAAAGCTCAAAACCACCTACTCAAAATGAGATCTCTTCATCTCAACGAAATCGATCCATAAATGTTTGTTTGAACTAAAAGAGGGAGGTAGGGAAGAGATTAGAGGGGGAAGGGAGATTAATCTCCCTCTAGTCCTCTACTCTTTCCTTTATTTGGAGAAATAATTTCTCTTTCAAAATACTCCAATTTAAAAGATTTGTAATTTGTGAAGGAAGGAGTAGGATGGAGGAGAAGTTTCAAACCTCTCCCTTCCTTCCTCAATATCCTCAATTTAACCAAAACTTAAATCCCCTTGCGCAGAGCAATCTCTGAGGAATTTGCAAAACCAACAATCCAACGGGCATTGAAGTCTCTCAACACACCACCACACTTACTAAATAAACTCATAATCAATAATTTAGACTCCTAAATCATCTCATCCCACTCCACCCTACACTCTCAAACTATCCTTCTAATCATCTTCTAAATTTTTTAGTATGATCTTTTTGTGATGGATTAAATTGAGACATTTTTTAATATTTCAATGACTAAATAAGTGATTGATTATATTATTAATTATAATTAATTAGGACCATATACTAAGAGATTAAAGATGTAATTATCAATATTAGTATTCTCATTTTCTTCAGTCTTCCACGGTTCAATTAAAAAAAAAACTCATTATAGTCCAAATAAATACAGCATAATAGCTCAATTGGTCGGTAGTGCCAAACAACCAAAGACATGGAAGATTATAGGAGTACGAAGAAAGACAATGAGTTTGGTTTGCATTAATTAATATATTCCCTTTTTTGTGTCTTAAAGTTTTTGATGTCGATGTTAGTAAACTCAGAAAGTTTCTACCATTAATAAATTGATGGCCAGAGTAAAATTGCTAGCTAGTGTAATTACTCAGTTGATAGTTAAGGAACACGGATGGCCTATGGTTAATTAATCAAAATTAATATGAATAACATATACTAAAAATTAAGCTGTTTTTTTTTCGATTTTTTTTAATGGATACTTTAATTTGTGGTGAATTAGGTCAATACAAGACTAACGCTTCACCTTCAAAAGTGAACACACTGATCATTAGCACAAGAATTAAAATTAGGTACCAAATTAAAAGAGAGAAAAACAACATAATATTGATCATTCTGATAGCTACCCCTTATAAACCCCACTTTTTGTTAATTTGGGAGTTTTGTGGAACATAAATGACAGGTACGGTCAAACAACATTAAACAATATTTGGGAGTTTGATGATTTATATCAGTTGCCATCAATTGCAGCCATTGTGGTATACATACATGTGAAATTTTATTTTCTATATATATATATATATAAAATAATAAGTTTACTTATAATGAGAATTCGACAAAGATAAATGAATTCATTATGCACAATGTTGTGTTTACAACGCAAGCTTTGGCTTTTTATATATTATATATTCAAATCTTTCTTTATTGAGAGAGATATTCTCATTTAATGTCCAACAAATAATATTTTGAATAAAATTATCTCTAGGATACTTGTGAAAAAAATAAGAAAGAGAGAGTGAGTGAGAGAAAAGATCCTTAACTATGATGAAGAAGAATTTGAAGAGTGATTATATTATTATTAATTGATAACTTTTCACCGGCATTGATGGCTACGGTCAAATGGTTGAAGAGTTGAAGTCAGATATAGCAAGCTTAGCATAATAATGGTTTGTTTCAATTAGTGTTCGATCTGCATTACAACTATGAGATCACTTGTGTCTGTGTTTGCATACCTAATTTCATTCATTTTCCCAACTCACAATTGGTTCATCGATTTATAGATATGCCCTTTCTTGATGTCACCCACACGTGCACTTGGAGCTTTTGTCAAAATATTTTTGTTTGCTGACTTGGATTAAACCTTTCTCAATGTGCTACTCAATCAGATCGCTGCACTATATTTTTTAATTGGCCAAAATACAAAGACACCCTTGAGTTTTAGATTGAGTGCACATAATACCCATGAGTTTTCAATTTGTGCAAATAAGAATTTTCAATTAGGTGCAAATAACACCCTTATGTTAAACTTTTGTTGATTTAGTGAGGGTATAATAGTAATTTTATAAAAAAACTAGACTAAAGTCTTATTTTAGTTCCTCAAGTTTGTTCAAAGTTCTATTTTAGTCTTTTAAGTTTTCAAAAAGTTTCACCGCTAGTCCTCTCTAATTTCCATCCAATTTTTTTGTTAAACAAAAGAAAAAATTGGTTTACATTTCCCAATTTTTTTTTTCTGAATTAAGGTCCTTTCTTTTTATAATAGGACCAAAATGTAAGAAAAAATGAATAAATTAGAATTTGAAACAATTTTTGGAAATGTTAACCAATTTTTTCTTTTGTTTAACAAAGAAATTGGATGGAAATTAGAGAGGACTAGCGGTGAAACTTTTTGAAAACTTAAAAGACTAAAATAGAACTTTGAACAAATTTGAGGGACCAAAATAGGACTTTAGTCTAATTTTTTATAAAATTACTATTATACCCTCACTAAATCAACAAAAGTTTAACATAAGGATGTTATTTGCATCTAATTGAAAACTCCTATTTGCACAAATTGAAAACTCAGGGGTGTTATGTGCATCCAACCTAAAACTCAGGGGGTGTCTGTGCATTTTGGCCTTTTTAATTTGAGTTAAGATTGAGTTTAATTTTTTGTCAATTTTATATTATATATCATTTACGTAGATTATATCGTTGATATTTGGCTAAAGTAAAAGTAAAAGATAAAATTGACCAAAATATAAAACATTGAAGAGAAAATTGACAATAATAAAAAAATGATAACAAAAATGATAGTTGGTGTAAAGTTTAAAGACGAAATTAGTATTTTTATCTAATTTTTTTATGATAAGGGCCCTCAACGTGTTAATGGTGCAAATTACATGCTCCAATTTAAAAATTATTGAACCAAAAACTATCATCGTGTAGATAAATCAAATCATGGAGACTATTTTGATAATTCATTTCCATAAATATTTTTTAATTAAGTATTAAATAGTTTCTTTGAGGTGACAATAATGTATTATTCTTCTTAAATCGTAAAGATTATCAAAGTTAAAGTTACTTTTAATTCTCTATCAACAAAATCTTTTTTCTTACGTATAATTCTATTTAAATTAATATATCCTATTTAAATAATGAGTAGTCTATGATGCACGGTAAAATATGCATGTAATTAATGATGTGCTTTATATACAGTTATGATTGGTTAAAAAATTTATCTTTTTTTTTTTTGATAAATTACACTTTGGTACCCTGTGGTTTGATCCTATTTCACTTTGGTACCCTGTGGTTTGAAACTTGACACTTTGGTACCCTGTGGTATTCTCCATTAACACTTTGGTACCCTTTGGAGCTATTTTGTAATTTTAACCATAACAAATTTTGCAAAAATTACATATTGACCCCAAAAAATTTTCAAAAAATTACAAATAGGTCCCTGGATACATATTATATAGGGACTAAAATGAAAAATTTAAAATTTTTTTGGGGTCAATATGTAATTTTTGTAAAATTTATTATGGTTAAAATTACAAAATAGCTCCAAAGGGTACCAAAGTGTTAATGGAGAATACCACAGGGTACCAAAGTGTCAAGTTTCAAACCACAGGGTACCAAAGTGAAATAGGGTCAAATCACAGGGTACCAAAGTGTAATTTACCCTTTTTTTTAACATTAAATTACTTTAAAGAAAAAGATATTATGCCACTTTATAATTGTATGCATACCTCACTTTATATCTTAGAATTTCTCTAAAATAATTTAACTATTTATCAATTATGTTAATCGTTCTTGGTGCGTACATCTCTTTTTTGTCAAGTAAAAAAATATCACCTTACTTTGCTTGTTTAACTGTCATTTTTTAACGATGTCAATATATATATATATATATATATATATTTATATCATTTTAGTCCTGGTGCTTGTGCACTCATACTACCAAACGAATTCATCGGGACATGATTACCCACATACCATACGATTCATGATCATTTATTAATTGTGTTTTCCATTAATTACAGGGAGGGAAGGTTCACGAATTAATAAATTACATGAAAAATATAATGAAGTAATAAACAGTTGAGAATATATATTGTCACCATACAGGGCATGACAATATTTGTCCTAAGAATATTTTTTTAAAATATAAAAAAATTATCGTTTAAAATATATTCTTTAAAAAAAAATTTAGGTAAAATTTCTTATATCTTTGTTATAGGTTCTTCTAATCACAAGTTGTGTTGATATTCTCTCTCTTCTATGATTGGTTATACAAAAAAGTGTGTTTAATATTCTTTCTCTACCATGATTGGTCATGTATACAAATTTTGCCACGTGTCAAATATTAATGGGGAATTAACCACATGAGTGTGGCCTAATGGTTCCTCACTTGGTCCCTTAACCAAGTGGTGGGGGTTCGAATCACACATTTAAGAATGAAAGGTATTATGTGGTCAGCTCTTTACCTTTAAGTGGAGGATCCGCGACAAAAGGATTAGTCACTGATCTCGACGGTTAATACCCTTGATTTATACCAAAAATATTAATTGGAAAACCTTATACTAAAGATATAAAAACTTTATCTAAGTTTTGCCTATTTTCAAAATTAAATTAAAATTTATTTTAAATTGCATACAAATAAAAATAGAACCAAATAGTACCTTTTTTTTTTTTTGTGCAATGTAAACAGGATAAATCATTTGATCAATTATGCTGTTTTTTTTTTTGTTTTGGCTGAGGTTTATTTTTAAGTTTTAAAAAATGGGAAATGGGTACATATAAATTATAATCAAATCAGTGACAAGCATAGGTGAATCTTTATTACAATATATATAACATAAACCTAGAATGAAAGGGCATATATATATATATATTGGACTGCCTCTACATTATTTTTAAAGAAATTCTTCTGTTGCTTTTGCTTCCATCATGCATATGCATATATCTTTTATTTTGATAAATTAACGGTGCTTAAGGCCTCTGCATATTTTATATGGCTTTTTAATTTGTTTTTTTTAGATCCCCCGAACTTCAACATAATAATATTAACGTACACTTTATAATGTTAAAGTTCAGATAAAATAAGTGATAAATTATAAAAATAAGCTATGGGTGAAAAGGCAAGATATTTTAGTGCCACAGTGGGTGTGCAAGATGAATTAAACAAGATAATATACGCCTATTTTTAGTTAGACATAATGCTCTACGGGTCTTAAGATATCGTAATATCTTTCCTTAATTGTAAAATTCGCGTTTATCACTTAAGCAACAGGAACACAAGTTGCAATTGCATGAAAAGCCCCATATAATATATTCTAAGTTCAAGTTATTGGGTCTCAATTAAAAAAATTATCACTTTCAATTTTATATAGTTTCTCTTGGAAGAAAAATATAAATATCTTATTCAAAGTTTCAAACTATATTCATTAGCGGATTTACCATTTGCGATACCATATTATCATATCTTCCTCTTACTTCGTTTTCCATGAGCAATCTTATCTATTTTGTCTTCTTTTTGTTTATTTATTTTCTGGTACAATTAAATCATTTTTAAGTTTTAACCCGATATATGTTTGAAAATAAAACAATTTGAAACGTTATTGTGTTACTATACCACGTTATTATTGGGTAACTTATTATGGCTAATATAAAGGGTGTATATGTACATATATGTTTCTTTTTTAAAACAAATATCAAGCCTTATCAAATCATATATAGAAAAGTCCATTACATTTACAATCAATCAAAATATTCCAATTCAATAATATAATATAGAAGAGTAATTTGTAAATATTATTGAATTAGAGAAATAAATTATAAGTACAACTAATCATATTAGTAAGATGAATTTGTTGGGTTTTTTTCATTCAAAATCAAAATATTTAAGAGGTTGATATGTTGTACCGATTTGCTAATTAATTTTTGATTGAGGAATCAAATTGATTGGAAATTGATGGAGGTGATGGATATGCATTAAATTGCAAAATTGAGGAGATTGACTGAATTGTCTACAAATAGAAATAATTCCTTCATAAGCGTTGTGGTGTGTGAGCGTCACCAAAATGTAATTTTGTGAGAGAGTGGTGAAGTCCCATAAATGGGGAGGGGGTTTTCACCTTATGGGAGAGTTTATAATTTTTCCATGCAAAAGTTATGTTTGGGAGATTGTTTATAATTTTTCCTTTCAAAAATTATAGTTGATAGGGTTTATAGTTTTCTCCGGTAAAAAATTGTATTGAGAAGAATTTGTAATTTTAATTTGTCTGTGCAAAAATTACAATTATAGTGAAATTGTCCTAGAGGGACTGTGGAGTAGGTCTTGAGACAACAAATCACGTTAAATTTCTAGTGCGTGATTTTTTCTATTCCTTTTCCCTTTATTTAGTAGATGAGGTGAGTGTCGAGGCCCTACAAAACTTTGGATAAAAGTTTTTACCATTTTTTTGTGTTACCAACAAAATAATTATCATTATACTTTATATACATAAAAGGTTGTCTTCAAAATTGGAGTTACCGATCTACTACTCTATCAATTTGACAAATGAGCAAAAGTTTTTTTTTTTTTTGACATATACTCAAGGTTGTCAAACTCGAGAATTTAAGTAAACTCATAGAGGGAGGGTAAACTCTGATCGTAAACTCACCGAGTTTACCTAAGTATGCAGAATAAAATTTACACCTATATATCATTTACTTTAAGTGTAAAATTAAATTAAAGTACACACAAATATGACATAATATAACACTATTATTCAAAATTCAAATAGTCATAAACTCATTATCTTATCCAAGTGCAAATTTGGTCCCATATTTTTTGCTTAGTTCTCAATTTAGTCATGTTTCTTTTTTTGTTGCACTTTTGGTCTCATATCTTTACAAAAAGTCCCAATTTGGTCCTATATCATTTTTGGTCCAATATCTTTAGGTCAAGTTGCAAAATTAGTCCCATATATTTGCAAAAGGATCAATCGTTAGTTGATTAATCTTTTATAAAGATATAGGACCACTTATGCATCTGACCCAAAGATATAGAACTAGTTATGTGATTGACCCAAAGATATGGGACCAAATTTGAAACAAAAGAAAAAGATATGGGACCAAATTGGGATATGACCCAAAGATATGAGACCAAAAGTAGAACAAAAAAAATCTGGGACCAAATTGAGAATTGAGCAAAAGATATGAGACAAAATTTGAATTTTGACAAAAAATTTAACACTTTGATGTGAACTCGCCTAATATTGAATCAAAAATATTTTTTTATGGAAGATAGCAAACACTATATAGTGAATTAGTGATAGATGACTGAATGATGAATAATATTATGAAATATAACATTTTTTTTATTAATATTCTCATGTCAATTAATTTATTTTGTAATATTAAGAATATTAAACAATTGACTTTTGACATTGTTTTGGAATCATTTAGTAATTATAGTCCACATTAAATAAAATTTACATAATTTAATTTTGGCTTAAGTGCACTTTTGGTCCCATAACTATGACAAAGGTTTCATTTTGGTCCCATAACTTTTTTTGTTGCAATTTTGGTCCCATAACTATGACAAAGGTTTCATTTTGGTCCCATAACTTTTTTTGTTGCAATTTTGGTCTCATAACTTCTCAAAAGGTTCCACCGTTAGTCCCTTGGTGAATTCCATCCATATTTAGCCGTTAAGTATGACGTGACATAGTAACTAGGATCATGATGTGGCAAAATAAGATGAAGTGGACTGAAATAGGATCTATAAGCAACATATTAAAACTTATCTATACCCAACCACAAAATATACAAAAAGTGGTACTGACAGGGACCAATTTGGTGGGGAAGAAGAGATTTCAAGCATAAGGCACCGACGATGTCGATGGGATCCTCAGCCAGAGTCGAACGACCAAAGTGGCGGCGACGGCGAATCGGGAAGCGGAACAAGGAAGAGGAAGTCCCGTTGGGCTGACGAGGAAGAGGAAGTACCACTCTTTGTATATATTGTGGTTGGGTATAGATAAG
>QANZ01028535.1:32931-47213 GCA_003254925.1 Chamaecrista fasciculata | reverse complement strand
CCTCATGACTCATTCCAACCAATAGGATTTAAGGAGTCAAGATTTGGTTTCAAGATTTGATCTTGTAGACCAAGATTTCGATTTACCCATTAAGTTTTTGAATCATAATATTAGTGTAATATTATAAATCAAAGATAATTGGGAATCCTTATCCAAAATTTGAGGGATTTACTAAATGGTTTAGTAAAAACCCAAACTCTAGGAATGAGAAGCTATATAAACACACATGCATAAGAGAAGGCAACCAATGAATTTTGTGAGACAAAATTTCGCCTAGTTCTTCCTAGAGAGAGAAGAAAATCGCCAAGCTTAAGTTTTAGAGAGAGAAAGTCGAGTTCTTCTTTAGAGAGAGAATATTGACCTAAACCCTAAAACACCTAGCTCCTTGTGCTTGTTTTTGCGCCACTCTAGGGAATTCAAGAAAGGGTCCTTGAATTTCCACTTTTGTTTTGAAGATTCAAGAAGTGTTCTTAAGTCTCAACCGTTTGTTCTTGAACATTCAAGAACTGTTCTTGAGCATTCAAGATTCATAGATAACTGTTCCCGTTTTCACTTGGGAAGAAGTGAAGGAGGCTAGCACCTGGGCATCTGCCAAACTGCTCGTGTGGATTACCGGTAGAGGAAGGACACTCAAAGTGGACTTCTCAATTCGCAAGTTCATACGCACCGATTAAATTATGGTAAATTTCTTTCCTTAACTGATATAAATGTTGATAGTGGATCCTGGAAGGAATCATAGGGAAGCCAAAAATTTTAATTTACCGTGTTTTTCCGCTGCGCCAACCCTATGATTTCCCTACAATGGGACCAAAATTGCAACAAAAAAAGTTATGGGACCAAAATGAAACCTTTGTCATAGTTTTGGGACCAAAAGTGTACTTAAGCCTTTAATTTTTAATTCTAATTTTTAATTCTATTTACATTACAGAAAATTTAAAAAAAAATATTGAAAGCCCATAAGACCGGCCTTAAACTCTAATAAGATGAACTAAGAAATTTTAACCCATTTTTCGATTGGATTTTTAAAGTTGGGCCCTAATTAATTTAAAACTAATTAAACATAGTTAGGAACTAGTCGAACAAGCTAGCTCATTTTGATAACTCTATGAATAATCGTGTTTTAATGAGAGAAGATTTAAAATTTTTCTTTTAAAAAATCATATAGAAGAGAATTTTTAATTTCTCCATAAAAAAACTACAGATATATAATGAATTTTTTTTTTTAACAAAGATATATAATGAAGTTCTCATAGTAAAACTATAGTGAATTTTTGCTACCATATATATATATATCAACCCATAATTAAATCTATAATCCAAATGGGATCCCAAATGTTTAGGCTTATAGTCTTTAATTTGTAGATCAGTTTCTGAAAATTTTCCTTTCACCTGAGTAATCTACAACTACAATAACTTGATAAGCTAATTGAAAGCAATTAAGTGAGAGTATGTTATTATCAATTAATTAATTAATGGATTTCCAGGGTATTTATCAGTGGCAATCCAACTCAACAAACTAAAATATCAGGGATGATGATGGTATTGTTTGGTTTACCTGAACAAAAATATATTACATTGGTAAAAATAAATGTGGTACTCTTTTTAATGATTAATTACCGTCCAATATATCTTGTGATTCTCACCTTCATCATCTTTACAAAAAAATTGTAATTTTACGCAAAAGTAAGGTTCAAATTTGTTAAATGGGTGTGAATGTGACTGTCAAATTAAAGTTACCAATTAATTAACAAATGGTTTTCTAGAAACCCTAATAATGCCACAACATAGGCCTATACATCACATTACATACATATATACTCTTAATTAGTGTGTCCCCACAAGAAATCCCAAAACATCGATCTCCTAATCTACATTGAAAAGACATCCAAAAAGAACAAACACTGAGAGAGAGAAAAATTGTTAACAGCACAAGGAACCAAACGTGATTCTCTTTGATCATCTCCCACTTCTGTTTAAATTATTATTATTTTAATTTCTTTAAAGACCATTGAGACATGCTTAGCTGTTAATTAAACAAGTGTTTTAGCAGTACAAGTATATAAATAAATATTAGGGGTTTTCGCTTATGTTGATCTCTCCGTACCAAACAAGATTACTAGTAGTTTCTACTAGATTATCACACTAATATTTAATTAATAGGACAAATAAATGAGAAACTTTGTTAGGGTAACCAAGTGAAGTGCAACTTCTTAATTTTTTTTGTTCATAGTTTGCACAATTGAGTGGTGAGCTGCACTTTGGCTGTTTCAGTCAGATTTGAAATTTGTAGGTAGGGTTTTTAAATTTGTGTCATCACTTTATTCTCATGCATGTACCATCGAATCAATATGTTTGTATGAGGTTAATTAGCATACACAAAATAATCAATAGTTATAATTATTAAAGAGCAATATATATGAAAGTTGGACAAATAACCTAGAGATCCTTCTTTTTTTTAGATGAAGAATTATCAAAGTTGAATTAATCATCATATTATATTAATTAACAAATAATTCAGTAATAGTTTTCATATAATCCATAGACATATTTATATATATCCCCACCTATTTTATAATAAAGTGTACGGGCGAAAACTAATTAAACCAAATTGATTCCATATGAATTACTTATTAGTATGCCTACTAACAAACTAAAAGAATTCCTAAGAAATTTCATTCAAAGTACTCTAATCTTCAAATTAAAAAGAGTTAAGAGAAGAAAGTGAATATAAGAGTTAGGAATTGGCCAAAAAAAAAATATAAGAGTTAGAAAAGGATTTATAATTTTGTTTTAGGATATTTTTGAAATATTTATAGCGAGGATGACTTCAAGATGGAGAAAGTCGAATGGTGAAAGAGAAATTAAAGAGAGAACGTTCAAGATTATGAAAAAATAATTTATGAGAATCTTGAGATACTATTATATATACAGTCTAGATCCTCATATAGTTGATTTAAGACGATATTGCTGAGAAGAGAGGCGAGGTGCTTGGCCCAAATATACAAGAGCACTCAATTTAGTTATATTACTAATTTCTTCTCTTTTGGAGACAATCAACTCAAACATATCACTTATTAAATATGATTGACTATCATCTATTTTCAAAATATTATATAAACAAGATAAATAATAAAATATTGTTGAATTATCATATAAAAGTGTAGTTTTTGAAGAAAAATGAAAGGATTATTTTTGGAAAAACTAAGATTTTAATAGATGTTGTGTACCAAATCTCACATTAAGAAAGTTATTGAGTGTAAAACATATTATGAGACTTTGAACTTCTAACATTAACGTGAGCTTTTAAGATATAACTCTCTTAGACACTTATGCTATACTAGTTACACATTGTATATCACAATTTCAATTAGGCGAAAATACTAATTTCATCTCCAATAATTTTTTGTTGTTATTTTATCCCTAATCATTTATATTTTGATTAATTTTATTCTTTGCTCTTACTTTAGTCACAATAGAATATACGTGACTAATAATAAATGTAAAATTAATAAAAAAAGAAACTTAAATCTTTAACTCAAATTAAAAAATAAGATCCAATTTGTCATAATATAAATTTTATGGACAAAGTTGATATTTTCACCTTTCAATTATATAGTATGATGATTAGAATTACACCACTCATTTCAGGTTCATAATAAATGAGAAAAGTACAGCATCAGCAATGAATATTGCGTCAAAAATATATATTTTTTAATATTTATTTATTCACGGATCAGATATGAAAACTGGAAGATTTCATTCCACAGTCACAGGCCGTTAGCGTAGCACTAACTTTCCAAATATATAATGAGAAGAGGCCACCTGTCGACATAGACGACTTTCCACGCCATGGATAGCCTCAATATTTTATACACCCAATACCCAAAATGGTATCCACCATCTCTATATTTTATGTGACAAAATTCTAAGACGTTACAAATGTAATCAAAACCTTAACATTGATCACCTTGAGAAGCAAATAAATCCAACACATGGTGAAAGCCCATTGGCACTCTTGTAATTTTCAAGGTTTTATAAAAAGCCCACCCACCCATTCATATTTTATGTGTAATTATGCTTCTGGGCTTCGAATATTGTGTCCAGATACATAAGCCCTACTGCACACGTGTCCTCAGCCCAATCAATCTCTCTTCCCCTTTTTGTCTTATTTTGGCGTCAAATTTTGAGCTATACAGTATTACAGTTTACACTACATACCTAGTTATTATATATAGTACATAAAATAATTGAAGTGATTTATAAATGAATGAAAGATATATAGGACACTTTATCATGAAGTATATCAGAGGATTCGGATCGGAGTCTATTAAATTTTATTATTTGAGATATCTATTTACTGAATTTTGATTTGACTGTACAATATATTCATATATATATATATATATATATTATATTGAAATTTGTTTGTTTTGAACATTTGGTTGAATTTTTATGCATGTGTTATAGTGAGCAAAAACAATATATATACATGGTAAACTGGTAATAGATCTTTAGTATTTTAATCCATGAGTCGTTAATCAAATTATACTTGAACAAATTAACTTTGGAATTTAAAAAATGAATCAAAAGTTAATGTGCCACACATATTTTTTTTAAAAAAAATCAAATGATATTTTTGAGTCGACAATTGAAAATTTTTTAAGAACTCAATTATCTATTAACTGGAGACTTTGTTGGTAACATAAAATTTTCTATATATCTATATACAAGCTTTTAATATATTATAACAAATTTAATTTACATATAGAGAAAATTTATTTTTTGAATATTAGAAATACTTTTTAGTTTCTATTTTTTTACAAGTATCAACTATCCTAAAACGTTATTTGTATGAATTAAATAATTGATGTTTGTAAAAAAAATAAGAAAGCGAAAAGAGTATTTCCAATGTTTTAGGACTAAATTATAATGTTAAAATGAATTTAAGGACTAAAAAGTAAAATCTCTCTCTCTCTCTCTCTCTCTCTCTCTCTCTATATATATATATATATAAATCTAATTTCAGAGTACGTATACTTTCACTAATTAGTGATAACTGAAAGAGGAGAAGGGCATACTGGTAATTTTCAAACACAGAATTGACAAGCATGCAGTCTTAGTATCAACTGGACGGTTGTTCAAAGATTTTGAACTTCCAGAAAATATGATTTATTTTTTTAATGATATATGTATACACTGTAAAGGCCATGTAATCAGATTATCTGATTATTTAGTTCAAATATACAATGAGTACTTTACGTGGTGTGATTATTTGATTTTTTTTATAAACAAATATCAAGACAAAGCACACTTTATTTCTGTAAAATAAAAAAAAATCTCAATATGCATATATAATCTTTTCTAAACAATGTTGCTCATACATTGAACAGTGATACGGATAAAGATTACATGAAAGTGACGGTTTAATTGACTGAGAATCAAGTTGGGGCATAGCTTACAAGTTACAACTATAAATAAGGAGCCAACACTGATGACCCCCAAATCAAATCAGTGCACAGAATTTGGAAGACAGATTTGTACCAAAACCAAAGAACCAAGTTTGTAGTAGAGTAGAGAGTAGAGAGAGCCTTATTAATTACTTGTTTGGCATCCGAGAAAAAGTGAAAGAAAGTTGAAGAAAATTTTTTCTGGTTATGTATTGGGGAGGCATGACAGGGCATATGGGTTGGGGTATGAACATGATTGAGGAAGAAGGTTGGAGGAAGGGTCCTTGGACTGCTGAAGAAGACAGATTGCTCATTGAGTATGTTAGGCTTCATGGTGAAGGCAGATGGAACTCTGTTTCTAGGCTTGCAGGTACTAATCCTAATTCATTCTTACTCTTACTTTATACATTACAACTTGATCCAATTGATAAGAAGTTAGCTCATAACCTACGAAGTCATGAGTTCTGTTTCCGAAATTGATGTGAGGACCTTGTTGTTGGTAGACAATAAGTATTTCTATAAGCGCCGCAACCCAACCCACTTGAACTTTTTTCACCAAAAAATGATGTTTTTGAATTTTTGGCCTTTGACAGGATTGAAAAGAAATGGGAAGAGCTGCAGATTGAGGTGGGTGAATTATCTAAGGCCAGACCTCAAGAAAGGTCAGATAACACCACAGGAAGAGAGCATCATTATTGAGCTGCATGCTAGGTGGGGAAACAGGTAATTAATTTCATTGTGTTATTGTGTATTTCAAACTTGTCAAGTGCTGCTTTTCTCATCAACAAATATTTTATTATAGACACCAAAGGCCTTCTTGACTAATGTATTGAGGACTTAATTCAGGTGGTCAACAATTGCAAGGAGCCTACCAGGAAGAACTGACAATGAGATAAAGAACTACTGGAGGACCCATTTCAAGAAGAAGGCAAAAAGTCCCCCGGATGCCGCAGAAAAGGCAAAAAATCGGATCTTGAAGAGGCAGCAATTTCAGCAGCAGCAGCAGCTACATCATCAACAGCAATTGCTGCAACAACAGCAGCAGCAGCAAGAAGTGCAATTCAATTTGGACCTAAAAGGGATTATGGCCCTTCTAGAGGACAATGACCATAAAGTGGTGCCTACTTCTGTATCTCAAATGAGGCCAGAAATGTACCAAAACACCTCAGAATTAGAACAAGGCTGCTTCTACTCTATGCTCAATTGCAATAATGCCTCTGCTGCACCAATAGAAGCCTCAAATGATGACACTTTTTGGGATGGCTTGTGGAACTTGGATGATGTTCATGGGAATTCAAATTTCAGTGCAGCAAGCAAAGTCAATCATCTACAAAATTTAGTTGCTCCCTTCTGTTAAGAGAGTTTATGGTTAACCTTAAGTTCTCTTGATTATCATAGTAATGTTATTTAGCTATATCTAAGTTTTCCCCTATTTCTTCTAGTCATGACTCATGACATGGTAAAGCTCCAAAAAGCAGGAGCTTTTTGCATAAGGTGTGAACTAGAGAGGCAGTAAATTAATGATATTCTGAAGGCAAGTTATTTGTCACTGAAGAAGTGTATTAATTTTGCTTTTTTGAAACTGGAATTGATGATCTTTGCTTTATTGCTTTAGTGTTTGTTTTTAAGATTACAAGCAGTACAGGATTTTCCAACTTAAGAGAAATTAAGAAGCAAAGTGGAAGAAAAAGGGGAAAAGGTCATCTAAAACTATACTTCCTTTTGCTTAATAATATTGCAAGTGATTCTTGGCTTTTGGGTTTTCCCTCCTGCAATTGTCTGTGTCCAGGTGGAAGGGAAAAGCCCTTAAAATCAAAATGAAATTCCAAAAAGCACTTGGAAATAATTAAGTACTCATTGCATCATTAGGATAGGAAATTTATGCACTTAATTATTATATCAAAGCATGCACTAAGTGGATTAAATATCCCTTAAAAAAACCCTCGAGTTCTTTATGACATCTTTGTCATCATATTCTTTTGTGTTTTGCTTAAGGCATACATGATACAAAATGCTCTCTTATTTTATCATTTGTCTTAGATGAATCAATCTGTGTTTTGGCTTAAATAAAGACAGATTTGGATTCTTTAAATCTCACAAATCTTCGTCATATCATTTATCTTAAAAAAAATTAATAAATCGTAAACAATCTTATTTTGATCATGCTCGAAAACTTATCACTATAGATTTATCACAGATTTTGACAATCTGCTAGTATCTATACTTCATTTAATTACCAAATGGGGGTTTTGGAATATAGAAATTAAAAGAGGGGAAGTATAACAGCAGAAATACTCAAGAGTCAAGACAGGTTTGATTGGTTATGCTTCCCCCTTAATTTAGTTGGTATTGTCTTTATTTCTTTATTTATGGTTTCATTTTTTTAAATGTTTATGAAAATTTTCAAAACTTGAATTTTTAGTTAATAAAGTTAATTCAATTGTTGAATATGCAATTAAATGATTATTAAAATATACAAAAATTAAACAAATTCAACTGAACAAATACTTATACTTATTTTGAAAAAATAATAGTAATACTATTATAGTTAAATATTTAAATAATCATTTTGTTCCTCAAACTATTTTTTTCTGTTTTGATCATCAAACTATAGGGTTATTTTTATTTTGGTCCTTAAAATATTTTTTATTCTGTTTTAGTCCTCAAACTTTCACATCTATTTCGTTTTGGTCTTCAAACTTTCACACTTGTTCTTTTTTAGGCTCAATCTTTCATATTTGTTTCATTTTGGTCCTCAAACTTAATAAATAATTTGACACAGAGAGAAAGAAAAAGTTTTCACTCTTTGAAAGAACAATCAACCATAAAATGCTTCAACAAATGACCAAGCCAGATATGATAACAGTGGTTGGTGTTCTTTCTGCTTGTAGGAAGTCAGATTTGGTAGACGAAGGCCTCAGTATTTATGGCTCACTGATTACGAAGTATGGAGTGAAACCAACGGTCGAGATATGTGCTTGTGTGGTGGATATATGTTAGGTCGATCAGGCCAGCTTGATGAAGTCTTGAATTTCTTCAGAGAAATGCCCGTAGAGCCTAGTATAATAAGTGTTTGGCGAGCTCTTTTGAGCTCTTACAAGTTTCTTGTAGAATTAGAACCTGAGAACCGTTCAAATTATATCTCACTGTCAAATTTATATGCTTCTTACAAAAGATGGGATGCTCTGACTGAAATGAGAACCATGATGAAAGAAAGGGGTTTAAGAAAAGTGCCAGGTTGCAGTTGGATAACTATAAGCGGTGAAACTAATTCTTTTAATGTTGCAGATAAAGCACGTCCTTCTCCAAGTTTTAATCTATTCAGTTCTGGATGACCTAATGTCAATTATGAAAGGAGATGTGATTGTCTAGATATGAATGTTCTTGTCTAGACTAGATCTCCCGGTATTGATGGAATGAGAGTATTGAAGAGCACAACTAAGTCAAAATAGCAGAAGCCTATCTGTCCGAGTCAATGACGCAATGTAGAGTTTACGAAGCAATCGTCTTCACCAGAAATAGAAAGGCACAGTTCAAGGAACCAATTTCCTTAAAATTCCTCCATGATCAAAATAACTTCAATGGTATAGATGAACTTTTTCCTCACTCCTGTATCTCTGATTCTCTTTCACGCCGATAGGCATAAATAAAACCAAGAACAACTTTTCCAACTCTTCTATATCTTCGAGTTCTCCTATTCATACCTTTTCTCTTCCCCTTCTCAACAACAGGTTGAGACATAGGTAAAAAGTGAATCCATCCCAATGGAACTAGAGCTGCAAAGAATTGTATCAGAATTCCCAAGGTCAAGCCTGAGTAATCACCAGATGTAATGCCAGCCAGAGAAGACAATCCAATGCCCAAAAACCCACTAACTATTGATGATAGACATACAGCTGATGCAAAGAAAGAGATGAGGGATCCTTCACAACCCCGCGGACATAAACTAGCGAATAACACCGAAAAAGGAAGGAGCTTAAATTGTGCAATAGTTTCTGCAAAACCAGAGAAGCAAAGAGCAAACACTTCATTTGGGATTCCGAGTCTAACGTTTATCTGTTTTACTAAAACAAGGTCAAGAAGTAGAGATGAGGCATAGAGAATTTGCACTATGCCTATCAGTTTTCTCATAGGAACTTTTTTCCAATAGCGATCATATAGTACAGTCCCCGAAAGAAGAATCAACTGGCCAATCACTCGAGACAATCCAATCACAGAAGGATCAAGATTGAGACACTGTGTTTGATAGCAAAAGATAGAGCCTGAAAGAATTGGGACCATGGCAATAGATCCAACAATCCATGCAAGAGGGCGGGATATGCTTTCATCACTGATTGCTTTGGCAAGGTTAGAGAACTGATCTCTGATATCTTCGAGGATTGATTTCCTAGAAAGATTATGATGTGAAACTTGTGGCAAGCCTAAAGAGTTCTCCCTTGTTAAGAAAGAGGTTGCTAATTGAAGAGACAGTAAACCTGAGAATATAAGGAACGTGGTTCTCGGAGGCATTTTCTTCAAGAAGTAACCACCAACCAAGTTTCCTATGATTCCACCTGCAGCTAAAGCCATGAATGCATATGACTGTAAACCACCGGTTTTGTGCTTCTGGCCATATTCTGCAACAAGTGCATCATTTGCTACTTCTGTAATGGATGCTCCCAGATTACTGAGAAGCACACACGCAATTAAGTTGGGGAGTACTTCACTTGCAACAGGGTTTAATGCCAGAGGACCCCAAGAAAGGACCTGCAAAATAACTAAAAGATTGAACTAAAGTAAGTACTTTTGACTGTGTTGTTCAACCATTCCAACAGAATCTTCATTCAGGACTTTATGTTAACAATCTGAATAAATGCTATCTCTCTTTTTCTCGTATAACGGCAATGATCCTTGCTCATGCTGATTTCTGATTCCTTTACAATAATGTGCACGCAACTATACAGAAGACTCTAATCAAAGGCTATGGTCATTGTCAGTTCAATTTCTGTGACCTTAATGCTCTGTAGTTAGTTGGTATTGTCATGTATACTTAATCTCATATTCATTCAATAATAAAAAACAAAAATATTATCCGTTAAATTAAAAAGCAACTTAATTAAAAGATAAGTTATGAAAATACAGAAGGATATGAGTGTGAGAGTTTACCTCCAATGACAATATAAGGTATTCTATGAGCACCACGAATATAGATAGCGTCAGAGAGAATTCCATAGAGGGGTTTGGCGACCATAGGAAGGTTTCCAGAATTCTGCACAAGCTGCAATAACGAGGGGTGCAAATTAAGATTGTTGGCCATGTGAAAGTTGAGAGCAAGCCATGGAAAACACCTTAAGCCCTGAACCCAATATCCAAAGCCACATAACACCATCATTTGACGAAACCCCTTCTTCTCCTCTTTTCTTTCAGACACCATGTGTTGTTTCTTTGTCTCCTTCACGACGCCTACATGATTTGGGTTCACAAAGATGGTGGGTTTGTCTATGGTATTATTAGGATTCTGGTCGTGGTGGTGGCGAAAACAAAGGATAGGCTTTGAGTATGATGAGAAAGATGGGTTCCGTGGAGGTTGGGTGAATCTTGGTGGGGCTCCTAGAAATGGGTTCTTGCAAGAAATTGCAAGGTGAATCATGGTTTGTGACTATTGGTGAATAAAAAATGGAAGAGATAAGTCAACTATTTTGCCACCATAGGAAGCGAGCTAGCTAGTACATGATGAAGGAAGGAAAGAAGGAAGATGTGAGAATATAGGAGAGAGTCGGAAGAACGGAGGAATCTAGAAGAGTGTATTGGTTGGTTTTGGAAATTAAATTAAAAAGAAAATAATGAATTAAAGAATATAGAGAGAGATGGATGGAGATGATTCTACATTTTCTACCGGGAATTCCTTGAGGTCGAGGAAAGAGTGACCTAGCTCGTTGAATCTGAAGAGTGTGAAATTTGGAGGGATTTAGGAAAGTCACGCGCCCACTATTTACGAGAAGATTGGGCCGATTGAGACAGGTTGGTTGGTTACGACACTGACATGCTCTACCGTTTTTTCATTGGACCAGACCCCGTGAACTTGTCTGTCTACAAAATAGACGTTTCTTTCGTTTTCGAATGAGTTTTGTATGTTAACCGTCCAAAAAACTCTAACGTTTCTTTCCTTGTTCATAAAAAAAGAGAAAAGAATTTATGAGTTTTGTTAACCGTCCAAAAAAAAAAAGTTTTGTTTTAAAATATATACATTTTAATTTTTATAAAGTTGTGAGCCTATCATAACTTAGACAATTATTATTTATATACAATTATATAAATTCAAAAACTAAACCGAACTATTAATTAATGTTGTGACCATCCCTTAAGTTGCCCTCTAATCTTTTATTAATTATTAGTCACGTTTGAAATATTCTGCACAAAATACGGATGGCCGTATTATATATTAGTTATTTATGAATCAAGTCTTTATCTAGTAGATTACACTAATTTAAGATACAAGTCCCTATCCTAGAGTATATATATACAAGAATGTGTTACAATGACGATGATGATTATGAAACACTTGAAATGATAATAGTGGTAAGCTAAGACTATATATATACATGGATCGTACAAGTCAATATCTCCAAGTTTTAAAGGTTATATATGTTGTGGGGATATATGCGGGATACAGAATATCTCACCCAAACGTATTGAATATTATCGATCAACTAAGAAAAGAAATAATAAGGAGGAAAAAAAAACACACAAGATTTGATCATGGACTTCAGCCAATTATGTCTACGTCTCCGGGCAGCATTTCCAATATTATTAAAAGAGAAGAGAGAGTACAAATGTCGGGATCATCAGATCGTATTCTGATCGTATACAAATGAGAAAGTCGAGTTCTATTTATAGGCCTGAGTAGTCGACTTGGTCCACAAGTCAAGGAACAAATTTTCCTTGGGTCGTTGGATGCGCCGGCGGCTCAGATCTGCGGCACAACGAAATATCCGGAATTTCTTCGCTGTATCTTGATATCTTGAATCCTGACCGTCCAAAACATATCTTTACCCTTTAACTTGCGTGCGCCGTGGGACTCTCTTCACTTGGGCCGGCGACCCAAGTAACGTATAGCCTAAAATCGCGTTGAAGCTTCCATGCTGACGTCATACACCTCTCAGATACGTGCGCTGCGAGAAGACCTAATTTGGGCCGGCGGCCCACATGACGGCGCAAGAGCTATCTTGTGCCTCTTAATGTCTTCTCGTTGGCTACCCACTCGTGAATGACTTCTAAATAAGGTCTACAATATATAGCTATTTGAATCTGTATTTGTCACCTCTCAACGCTAAACTTAGGTAAAAATTAGGAAATGAGAAATTGCGATGCAGTATTGTAATTATATAGGATAATAGGAATTAAGGAGATGAAGAGTTTTATTAGCATTACATGGAATAGGAGTATTAATTAGGGAAACAGAAATTAGTTACATGAATAAGATAGTTATAACGGCCCTGGGTGAAGGGCGTTACAGGCAACAATTAAGTTTTACGTTGGAAGAAGAATAGAATGAAGAAACAATAGAGAGATGGAGATGGAGGTGAGTTGCTAGAGTCCAGGATGATAAGGAATAGAAGTGACGGGAAGCCAATCATCAGCACCAATGAAATTAGAAGCAGTAAAAGGCACAACCTCCTGACTCTCATAGACAAGCGTAACCCCAGGCCACTTAACTCTCCCACTAGTCTTAGCCCCATCTCCTTTATTCCCATACTCAATATAACTCACCTTATCCGTCGGCACCGAAGAATCGTACACTTCCCATCCCATGGGATCAATCAGCGACTCCAAGTACGATTCCATTATCACCACTCTTGCGTATTCTCTCCACGGCCGGCCCAACGTGGCCCGTTTGATCTCGGATCTACGGCCTGATTCCTCCGGTGAGAGGGAAAAGCGGCAGAACTGGAAGACGAAGCCGGTGGGGTCGGTGGCTGAGCCTCGAGATTGAGCGGTGAAAGTGACGAAGTCCTTGACGCGAGCGAAGAGGTTGCAGCGTTGGAAGAGAGCGGCGGCGTCTCCCATTATGAAATCCACGGTGCCGTAGATGTCGCAGTCTCTGTAGAATTGACGGCCCGATAAAGCCCACAGAGTGTCTTGGTGGCCTTCGATGGAGCATTTGTAAAAAGCAGTGTTGGTGGCTTTGTTGAGCACGGCTACTCCTGGGCCTGATTTGCTTCCTGCTATGTTTAATATCCCCATGTTTTGGGCCACGAATCCTGTCCCGTCTACCACTGTTCACTCCCATTCAACATTAATCAATAATCATCACTAAAATCAAAATTATAAAAAATTTTGGACCTCAAAACATCATTTTTCAAAAATATAAGACACAACATATAATTGCAAAATAGTCTCAAAATTTTTTATAGTTTTCATTTTCATCCCTAAATAATATGTATCCAGGGACATATTTGTAATTTTTGCAAAATTTCTTATGGTTAAAATTACAAAATAACTCCAAAAGAATATCAAAGTGACACTTTTTAAACCACAAAGTACTAAAATAACCAAATCACAAGAGATCAAAGTATAATTTACCTAAAAATCAAATACCAAAGAAGATTGTTCTTCGCAAAGAGAAGAAGGATTTGTTTTTTTGTTTTTTTTTCCTATATGTATTTCCAAATTCTTCTTTATTTATAAAAACTGATATGAATTCAATCAATTTTTTTAATCGAATATAAGAGATGTTCTCTTATGGTTGGGTTTTATTATCTTTTTATTTGATTGAGGTTTCATTGTTGGATGCATGCTTGTAGTATCTTTTCAAGTGATAAACGAATTCTACTTAAAAAAAAAAAAAAATCATAT
>QANZ01028535.1:0-31964 GCA_003254925.1 Chamaecrista fasciculata | reverse complement strand
TATATATATATATGTGTGTGCTGTTAAATTTTAATTAATATATTAATAAAAAATTTAAATTTATTGTAATTGTATATACTTTTAAATTGATAAATTTGTTATATTTCAAGAATTAGAGCATTATTTTACTCTAAATTTATTTAGTGACAATTTTAAAAATTCTGAACAATATTGGTTTTATTTACTATATATTATATTATATTATATTATATTTATGTTATAGAAAATTTCATAATTTATATGATCTCATATAAACAAAATTTAGTTGATCTCGATTCACTTATAATTAATCGTATCAATAAATTTAAAATAAATGTTTTTATAATAATACCTTAAAAAATTTAGATATATTAAAAATATCTAGAATGATGTTCATCCAAACAATCTATGACTTAATACTGTCTAGGTAAGACTTTAGATTTCTTTTTCTTAAAAAAAACGGGAACTCACGAAATTGGTAAGTTATGATGAAGAAGAAAACAAAATTGTAATATTATATATGTCTAATGCCTTTGCTTATTTGTCATTTTGATTGTAATTCCGGCAGAAAACATACATACGCATGCATCGACCAGTAGTGCCAAATTTATACTAAGAAATTTAATGGCAAAAGAAAATAAGATCTGGATAAAGCAAATTAATAAGTTTCTATCTATATAGGACAAATTAAATTAATTAAACTAATTAATAATTCAAGAAATTAATACCTAGTGTGGCAGTTTGATCGACGGTAGTATCAGAAGCACTACGATCCCCAACAATCTTAGTGTTCTTCCTCCCACTTCCAATAAGCACTATATTAGTCTTCTCACGTGGGATTACAATATATTCCTCGTACACTCCTGCTGCCACGTAGATTCTGTGTTTCTTCTCCTTCCCAATAAAGCTTGGAGCTTTGTTAATGGCTTCCCTTATACTTGTGTAATCTCCTCTCCCATCCTTCGACACTATTACTGTCTCTGCAAAACCATCATCATAACACCAACAACACATTATTATCACCAACAATATGCTTCTCAACTTAGCCATATGATCATCGATCACAATATAATGGCCTTATTAGCTATATGCTAGCTACAATATAATATAATGATCTCTCACAAAGCTAAGGAGATATATGGTCAAATTAATTTGGTGGGCACTTATACCTACCTAGCTATATGTATTCTTGATCCGGCGTTTTCAAAGTTAATTTTCTGTGATTGTGTGTGGTTAATTTTGTCATTACTCATTATTTTCTTTTTCCTTTATGTGAACATTTTGATTAAGTTGACAGAATGGGAAAGGAGAAAAAATACCAAGATCCCATATTGGGGTGCCTAGTGATTCAACGTTTGCTATTACATACTTGATGGTCACCATTTAATATTGCCCACTAACTTTAGAAAAGTGGCTGTTTGCCACGCTACAAACAGAGGGAAATGGAAGCAATGTTGACGCATTTGGGCTACTTTTGTAATTATCAATCGTTATAATGTGTAATCTTATTAATTAAGGTGAAGTTTAATTTTTAATTAAGCAAAATTTACTTTAAGTATATATGTACAGTACAGTAAATATTTTAGGGTTGATATGTATTATGTAGGGAAATAACATGAAAAAATAGAAATATTTCCCTTTCCAAGTAGATAATGTATAATGGTCAAGAGAGGAACACTTTATGAAACTTTCCCCTCTACATCTTATTCTCTTCTCTGCTTCTCTTCCTCTTTAATAGGGTAAGTTTTCTAATTATATATGTTTTTCTTTTCTTTTAATTAATTGTTTTTTCAATAGTATTAATGTAAATATGTTCTCTCAATATTATTTTTATTGACTGTACTCACAATATGGCTTTAGTAGTTTTGCTGGGACCATTTTTTGTTGTTTTAATTAAGAATCGGGCCCATTTATTTACTAAAACGAATTTTCTTTTTTTTTTTTGTTAATTTTTTGCACGTTCCAATTGAAATCTCTGAGATGTTTGCTAAGATTTAAAATTTCGCTGCCTAGCTAATTATTTTTCTACCTGCAGAAATCCGAAATGCAATATTGGCATCTGGAAAATGAACAAGAGATCCTACTAATTAATCAAAGACACACAAGTTAGTTAGTTAGTTTGATTGTTCAACGACATTTGCAAGTATAATGTAAGTAGCTAAAATCATAAATGTAACCACCACGTGAAGTGACATTGCTATTTGCATGAAAACAATAATCTTAACCACCAGATGAGATAACGGGATCTCAGAGATAAATTTTGATAACAATATTAGAAACTTACATAAAAAGTCTCCGAGTACCAGATTGAGTTCTTTACTCACCTAATTATTGTAACTTATAAATTGACAAGTTAATTAACATCTTAATATACACATATTTAAATAGTAAAATTTGCGTCTAGATGAAATGTTACTTGGATTTTTTGCATAGTCTTCATTTATTGGGATCTCTGACATTTCCTCTTCGTTGGGTGAAATTTGAATCATTGAGATTGAATGTTTTATAATTAGTGAAAAACCTTATATAGAAGATAAGCGCAAGAATAGGTATTTTTTTCGGTGATTAGCGCAAGAGTGGGTATATATCAATATGTATAAGTTAACTATGATCATAAGCTTCATTTATGGTGAGGCCATTCCTTTTATATGTTTGTTTTGTTTTCTCAAAATTTTACGATTTTTCGTCTTCATTGATGAAGTCAACCAGTGACCTGGTCCATAATTAATTTGTTGTGTATATATATGAACGTTAAGTACTATTGTTGGGATCAGATTAATTTGAAGAAATGACAGTAACGCAGTTAGAGTATATGTGTGTGTAGTGTATATATATTTATATACCACGTACGTGTTGCACGTGAAAAAGGTATTTCAATCACAGTGCCAATAACTGAGTAGTAAAGACGAAATCCTATGATCAGTTTTAACGAACCATAAGAAAAGAAGGACAAATAAAATTCCCCTTTTCTTCATTGATGAGCATTTTGTGCTCGACACTGACACGGACACAAGACACGACACGGACACGGACACACCGACACGTCAAATTCTTAAATTTACATGACATGACACGGCATATATTTATATATATAAATAATTAAAAATCCACAAATTTTGATGAGAACCTTGAAAATTATAATATTCATTCGTAATATATGTCATATGTATTATTATTTTTATATTGTTTGTCATGCTAAAGTCACAAAAAATTAGTTTTATATTATGAAACTTATGAATATGTATCGTGTGAGTGTCGTACGGGTGTCGGACACGGACACGTGTCTGACACGGTGACACGCCCTCAGAATGAAGTGTCCATGCTTCATAGATTTTGTGAGTGCTTTTGGTCGGACAAGGGAAACAGAAAGTGGACCTCAATCAGGCCAAAAAAAAAAAAAGGAAAGTGGACCTCAAGGCTCCAAATTAGATTCCACAGTATAAATGAGACGTTGCATGTTTATACACGTCCCGTACACAAAGGAATTTTTCCACTCTTTGAAAACTTTGCATTTACATGCCAAAAATACTGTTTGTTTGTTATTAAATTACAAAAATAATATGTTCCAAGTCCCTGACAACTGTAACACGAACTCAGTCCGTGGGATGCTCCCAGGATGAGATTGCAATTGCAATGTAACATTAATATTTATATTTATTGATAAATAATAAATTTATCATAAGTCATAATAAGAATGGGTCGGGTTCATATTAGATCAGATGTGATAATCTATGATGGGTTGGATTATCCACAAGTCTTTTGAGACTGAGCTAAAAATCCCAAGCCACGTCCGAAGAGTATTAGTAATTATCTCATTGCATTACTAATATATATATGAAGTTTGTTTGTTAAACAGGCTGTTTTGTAATTATGTTTAAAGACTATTTTGTAATATTTACTAATGGACTAATTAGTGAATATTTTGGCTATATATATGTCAAACATATTTTCATAACATATATATGGTCCCTCTTTTGTATAACTTTAGTCCTTTTCTTAGCTTAAATCTGAACACTTCATCTTGTAAACTTTTTGGATCTTGTGATTTGAAAATTTTAGCTCCATTCAAGATTAAGGACAAGTCCATATTAATGATTTCATCTCCTACAGTTAAATTTATTCCCATCAAATGGTATGATAATTTTGCTCAAATTTGGACCAACTGCGAGAATGGGAGGGCTCAGATCGATTTTAAGAGATGCGTCAAAGTCAGTCTAACTATTCCTTATCATAATACATATGAAAGGCCCATATATAAAAACTTGGGCAAAACTTACATCAAGTCCTCTACATCCTTGCTATCAAGTTCTCCAATCAACATTTGACACGTAGCAAAAATTTTATATATAACCAATCATAATAGAGAGAGAATATTAAACACCACTTTTTACATGACCAATCATTGAAGAGAGAGAATGTAATCAAGACTTATGATTGATGGAACTTGATAGCAAGGATGTAGGGAACTTGATGTAAGTTTTATCCTAAAAACTTATATATTTATATATATAAGTTTTTTTTGGTTATCTGGTAAATTTCATTTTTATTGTCAAATTTTGAAATCTCTAATTAATTCGAATTTGATCCACGTTATCAATCTAATTATATAATAGAAGAGACTACCAATAATTCTAAGTGTATTCATAATATCTTGAATCCAAACCTTGTTTAAAGAATAACAGACCGCTATCACTTAGATAAACTCCATGTTAGTAAAGCGGATTTAAGTTAAATAAGCGTTACAAAGGAAGGTAGATTAATTTTGGCCAAAAAAAAAATAAAAGGAAGGTAGATTAATTAGGGAATTTCATCTGCAATAAAACTCCTGGTATATATGTGTATGGGATGGGACTTGGGAGTATACGTATCGGTATAGCAGTAAAATAGGAAAGCTAGTTATAAACCTTATTAGTTCCTTGCTAGCCCTATGATATGTGTGCTTAAACTTAAAGAAGAAGGGAAAAAAAAAACAGGAAAATGGAAGAAGGCATCCAGCAGGTTACTTACTAATTTAATTTGCTCACTGTGGGTTAACTGACTTAACAATATAAGAAGAGAAATAAAAAAGAAGACACAGAAAATAAATTAGGATGTCCAGCATACATTGAGGACGACGTTAGTTATATACTTATTGGGAGAATGTTCTCCGTATAATAAAAACATATATATCAATTGAACACGTACATCACAGATTCACAGGTATTATATAAATAACAATAATATTATTAATGAAGTTATAAATTATAAGATTCCACCAAGGTATGGAACCCCAGTTGTAGGAATCCAATCATCACCCTTTAGAAACTGAGACACTGCAAAAAGTCCAACCTGCTTCTCATCATGCACATCTATAACACCAGGCCACCTCACTCTGCCACGTGTACTTGATCCTGGCCCTTCATTCTTAAACTCTATATACGACACTTTATCCGTGGGCGTATTCTCCATGTCTCCCCACCCTCTAGCACACACGATAGAATCCATAAACGACTGTAGTATCACCACCCTCGAATACTCCCTCCACGGCCTTCCTAATATGGCCCCGCCCGCACCCGATAATTCCCTGCTCGCGTTCCTCGGGGACACCGTAAAACGACAATACTGAAACACGAAACCCGTGGGTTGCTTCATGTCGTTTCGGGATTGGGCCGTGAACACCAAGGGCGTATAGAGGAGGAGTTTGGGATAGAAGCGGGCGTATAAGGTGGATTTTTGAAAAACGGCAGCTGCGTTTCCCATGATGAAGTCGACGGAGCCGTACACGTGGCATTCGCGGTAGAATTGGCGGCCCGATGCGGCCCAAAGTGTGTCTTGGAAGCCCTCGAAGGAACAATTGTAGAAGGCTGATTCGTCGGCTGTGTTCAGTAAGGCTATTCCTCGGCCCGCTTTCGGCCCAGCTGTATTCACAAATGCTATTCCCAGGCCCACAAACCCCGCTCCGTCAATCGCTGAAATGTTCACACACTTTTTAATTACTTTATCATCATGTAAACTTTGTTTTAGGGATGAGTTATCAGTCAATAAGATTATAACAGGTGGAAGGATAAGGAAATTTAATACTGAAAAATAATAAAAAAAAAGTTATTTTTTTAACCAATTAAAATTATGTATGGAGTCACATCACTAGTTATATATAACTAACCATTCCACGTGTCATGATTTTATTGACGGATGATCCATTGTATTTCATGCCCTTAAACCAAACTTTGTATCATAATCTAACTCCTTATTATTACTATATAATAGTATACTCTTTTTTTTTGGGCCAGAATAGTATACTCTTTTTGTTTAGCTAGTTATCATCAAATGAAGCAACAATCACTCCTCATTAAGATTCTGTATATTTAGAAGCACGGATGTGAGTATTTTCTTTCATTTTCTACTTCATTATTGTTAATTTTAATATGCTTTTTGTTTTGCCAAATTTAATATGTTTTTTATATATACTTTATTGAAGTGAACTTATTGACAATCCATTTTCACCGGTAAAAAAAAGGTAAATTTAGTTTTGCAAAAGTAACATCATTGCCTCATATATATTTGGAATAATTAGATCGTCTGTGATGTTGAAAAAACAAATTATTATATTCATTGTGAAAGCTATAGTTGTTTGGTAAAATTAAAGGGTCTTTCTAACATGTGCCCTTAAGACACATATTAAGATTTATTTTGATTGATCAAATGAGTTTTTAAACATTAAAAATTATATTTTAAATGAATTTTCGTAGATTTCAAGATATGAGATGCTCTACTAACCAATTAGAAGAAACCTTAAAATGCGCCTTAAGAGCACATGTTAGATAAATCCAAATTAAAATACTAATTTCATCATCAAACTTTACATTAATTTTTAATTCCGTTCCTATTTTTTTATGGTCAATTTCGTCTCTAATGTTTTATATTTTGGTCAATTTTGTTATTTAACTAATTTCTTTCAGCAAAATAAACGATAGACTGTATCCTATTTTTTTAATTTGAGTTTTTTTTTTTTTTATCAATTTTACATTATATATTATTAGTCATGTAGATTCTGTCATTAATTAATATTTGTTTAAAGTAAAAACAAAGGAAAAAGTTGACCAAAATGTAAAATATTATGGATGAAACCGACTGTAAAAAAAGAGTGGAAGTAACTTATCTAAAATTTGAGGACATAATTATTGTTGTTGCCTAGTTGTTATCAATGGATAACTCATAACTGATTATGACTTCACACATAATTTTATTAATTATATGCCAAGAGAGCAAAGACTAAATGAGCATCATACCAAAAAAAGAATAAACGTCCGTACAATATATAAAGCAACCATACCACACCTAAGCTTGTCACGTAATGGAAGATTTAAGACTAATAACTTCAACTCTACTCCTGATAAACTAATTATTATATAAAAAATAGTTTTTTTTTTCTTTAAAATTGTATTACTATAAGTATATTTATTATTTTTATCAAATGAAACTAATTTTATTTAATATAATGAAGAATATAAGATGACAATGATGCGATAATACAATAAATTATATTTAATACATGTATAAAATTGTACAATTGGTATAAAATTTACGATGAACTAAGTTCATGAAAGTATATTATATATGAATAACTGGCATGACACCCATATATTATCTAACATTCTAACTGCAAATTAATATTTAACCAAATTATATTTTTGGTTGAATATTTAAAATAAATAAGAATCTAATTGTAACAACCACTCATAATCTAGGTATTATAATTCATATTGATTAAAAAAATAATAAAAAAACTATTTACAATTTTTAATTAAAAACTATAATTCAATGTAAGGTTTATTAACTTGAAAAATACCATGGAAGAATTGGAAAAATGTTTCAAATTTTTCATCTTTTAATTTGTTGAATAAACTAGTTGATTCCCTATTTTCAAACCAGTATATATCCAACCCAATTTTCAGCTGTGTTGTTTGGATCTATCTGGTTAAAAACTACCTAAACAATCCAAAAAAAATTTCAACTATGGCTAGCTTAAATATAAGTAGATATATATATATATATACATACATATACAAATAAATACCTATAGTGGCGGTTGAGGCCAAAGTGTAGTGAGAAGATAGAGAGGTACTACGACGTCCGACAATCCTTGTGTAGTGACGACCATCACCTACGAGAAATATATTGGTTTTGTCATGTGGTATCATGATATGCTCCTTGTAGATTCCACTTCTTACGTTAATTCTGTACTTGATCTCACTGTAACTTGGAGCTGCTGCTATGGCTTCCCCAATTGTTCTATAATCTCCCCTCCCATCTTGAGACACCGTCACACTATTAACACCTGCTATAATCATCATGATCATCATCAACCACACACATATTGTACTACACCCTCCATAATTCCCCATCTATCGATCATACATACAATATATTTAATAATCAATTCATCAAATTATCATAGGCAAGCATATACGCATGCACGGTTTGTGTGTGTATATATATATATGTATGAATTATGATGATAAGGCCGATGGATTATGGCAATTTAATTAATAATACCTTAGTTAGTTGATAGAGTTGATGAGTGTTATTTAATCCATATATGCATAATTGCATACCTTATAGCTTTTAGGTTTTAGCTGTCGTCTAAGCAAGCGACGTTAGTAATACATAGTACTGTTGACCAGGTTGCTTTCAGGATCGTGACGTTAATTATACCTCATCAATCACCTTCATTTCTAATATCAAAATAAGTCCGAACTGCTTTCTCAATGGAGTACTTGTTCAGAGATAACCTATTTTGGTCCTTTATGCCATTTTCGATACGCTGCGTATATTGCATACCTTTCTACCAAAGCTAAATTACAGGTATCATCGATCACGATGTGGTGCTTAATTAAAATTAATTAAAGACGTTAAAGAGAGAGGGGGAGAGAGAGAGAGAGAGAGATAATTAGATATTTTCCATTATGCTTATTTTCGTACCTCCATGCCCATTTACCTTTCCAAGCTAGCTATAATGGTATTTTGAAACCAAGGACGAGGAAATAATTTGATTGTGTTAATTATAATCCACAACCACCTGGATGATAAGGACAGTAATAATAATATTTGCCATATTTGTGAAGAGAATCAACCCCATCAAATTTTGGAGCTAATTGTTAAAGATGAACCAATCGTTCAGTGCATGTGCCGATGTGCGTATACGTATGATACTGGTCACAATTCACAAATTAAACCACCTTCCTTCTCATCCCTCTAAAATAGTCATCCTGCTTAAATCACATTTTCCTTCAATCTAAGTCTAAGGGTGTGTTTGGATTGGGGAGATTAGGGGAGAAGGAGAGGGGAGGGGAGAGATTAGAGAACTCTCCGGTATGGGGAGAGAGACAATGAAGGAGGAGAGGAGGGAGGGTGAGGGAGGATCGATAAGGGAGGATTTCAATTGTAGTGCAAATTTGAAATATCTCAATTTGGGGTATTTTAGAGGATTTTAGAACTTTCCTCCTTTTTTTTAATAATTTTTAATTTAAATAGTCATTATGGTCTTCAAACTATGAGGTTTGTTTCATTTTGGTCCTCTAGTTATTTTTTGTTCTGTTTTGGTTCTCAAATTATGGGATTATTTTGGTCCTCAAACTAATCTTTGTTTCTTTTGATTCTCAAACTATTTTTTGTTTTATTTTGGTCCTCAAAATATTTTTTATTCTATTTTGGTCCTCAAATTATTTTTTATTTTATTTTGGTCCTCAAACTATCTCTTATTCCATTTTGGTCCTCAAGTTATTTTTTAGTTTTGGACCCGCCTCGAAAAATTTGGCTCGGGCCGGCCCTGTCGGAAAAATTCGACTCGGACCGGCCCGGTTGGAAAAATTTGTCTCGGCCAGCCCGATCAGAAGAATTCGGCTCGGGTCGGCTTGGTCGAAAAAATTTAGCTCGGGCCAGCCAAGTCGAAAAAATACGGCTCGGGCCGGCCCGGTCAAAAAATTCGGCTCGAGCTGTCGCAGTTGGAAAAATTGGACTTGGGTCGACCAAGTAGAAAAATTGGGATCGGGCCGGCCCGGTCGTAAAAATTAGGCCCGGGCAAGTCGAAAAAATTCAGCTCGGCTCGACCAGGTCGAAAAAATACGGCTCGTCTCGGCCCGGTCGCAAAAATTTGGATATGCCCGGCCCCATTGGAAAAAATCGGCTTGGCCCGATCGTAAAATTAAGCTCGGTTAGAAAAAATTAACATATTTTTATTGATTTATTTATGTTAATTAAATAATTAATCTGATATTGTTTAATATTTATATCAAAAAAAGTCAAATTTTCTTAATTTTCTAAACAATAATAAAATGGGGTAAAATAGTAAATTGACACTAATGTCATAACTTAATCCTTCAATATCTTCTACTTTTAGTTTTTTGGTAATCCAAACAAGGGGGAGAGGTTAAGAGGATTAATCCCCCATTCTCTCCCCTCCCCTCCCCTCCAATCTCCTCCCTCATTCTCCTCCTTAAATCCAAACAAACCCTAAGTTTAAGGGAATAATGAAGCTATTAGCTTTCAACTTCTTATTACAGAACAGACAATATTAATATTATATTGACTTTTTGGACAGAAACGTGAATATATATAAATCACTTTCTATATTTTAATGTAAAAAATATAAAAAAAATATTCATTTTATGGACAAACTCATTTTACATCTAAAAACAATCAATAAATTGTTAGGTAAATTGAATTGAATGGCCCATTTCAACAAAAGTATAATAATGTCTCTAACTAAATGGTCCGAATAACATCAACAAAGCCCGTCTAGCTCAGTCGGTAGAGCGCAAGGCTCTTAACCTTGTGGTCGTGGGTTCGAGCCCCACGGTGGGCGATATCTTTACGTTTTCTCATTTTGAATTTCGAAGTACTTCATATTTTTGTGCTATATAAATTTCTTTAGGCCGAAATGTCAAATTGATCGTTTATATATGGGTAGATTACAAATTGATACTTTATCTTTCATTTATTTCAGTTTGATCTTTTACATTTTTATAATTATTTAAATTAGTCCCAAACTTACTTTTAAAATGCAATGTGACCTCATTTGTTAAAAATCTTAACTTGACAGAAAAAAAAACTCTTTAAGAGTTAATACATAAATTCAAACTCATTGCATTTGAACTTAAAATACGAGAGATATGCCAATGTATTTGACCATAAAACGAGTTACACTTTTAAAACTTGATTTGATTTCGTTAGTTGATGGTCTTAAAGTACTCTTTAAAAGAAACTAGCTCTAGAATATTCAATGTATTTAAGATTAAAATGAGAGAAATATGATCACATTTAATAGTTTTTGGTTCAATTTGAAAAATTATGGACCAATTTAAAATCCACCTCATACATCAGGGACCAATTTGAGACTTTGGGCCTTTTCTTTATGTAAACACCAAAACGCCACTAAGTTCAGCATTTACATCGTCGTATTGTGTATGTGCAGAAACAATACCCCAACCTCCATGGGTTTCGCCGAAATGTCAGCTCGAAGAGTCGTCGGCGCCGCCGCCTCACGGCTCTTCCCCGCCGTGGGCCCGACGGTCCGTGGCTTGTCTTCATCTTCTCCGTCATTTCCCGATCACAGTCACCACGCAATCCAAGCCGTCCATTCTTCAAACGACGCCGAATTGATATCAAAGATTCTCCTCCAGCACCACAATCCCTTCCACGCCATGGAATCCTCTCTGCAACTCCATGGTATCACTCTCACCTCTGAGCTTCTCCACCAAACACTCCTCCGTCTCAAGCACTCTTCCAAAATTGCCCTCGCTCTTTTCAATTATTCCAAATCTATCCCCGATTCTCCGCTCACCTCCGATTCCTACAACCTCATCATCGATATCATGGGTAAGGTTCGCCAGTTCGATGTTGTTTGGCAATTAATCATCGAGATGGATCAGAGAAACCTTAATCCCACTTCCACTACCTTCTTAATACTCATTCGCAGGCTTATTTCTGCTGGACTCACTCGCCAAGCGATACGTGCGTTCGATGATATTGATAATTTTGTGGAGAAGAAGGCGGATGCTGAAGATTTCTGTTATTTGCTGGATACTCTCTGTAAGTATGGGTATGTGAAAGTAGCTGTTGAGGTTTTTAATCAAAAGAAGCGTAGGTTTACACCTGATGTGAAAATGTACACGGTTTTGATATATGGTTGGTGTAAGATAGGTCGAATTAAAATGGCAGAGGGGTTCTTGAATGATATGGTGGAGCAGGGACTTGAGCCTAATGCTGTTACATATAATGTATTGTTGAATGGGATTTGTAGGCGGGCAAGTTTGCACCCAGAGGAAAGGTTTGAGAGAACAATAAGTAATGCTGAGAACTTGTTTGATGAAATGCACAAGAGAGGGATTGAACCTGATGTTACTAGCTTCTCTATTGTGCTTCATGTCTATAGCCGAGCACATAAACCTCAACTTTCTCTAGATAAATTAAGATTGATGAAGGAGAAAGGTATCTGCCCAACGGTTGTGACATATACTTCGGTTATTAAGTGTCTTTGTTCCTGTGGGTGGCTTGAAGATGCTGAGAAGTTGCTTAACGAGATGGTGGGAAATGGAGTAAGTCCATGTGCTGCAACCTATAATTGTTTCTATAAGGAATATAGAGGGAGAAATGAGGCAGATAGTGCTTTGAAGTTGTTCAAGAAGATGAAGGAAGATGGTTTGTGCATGCCCACCTTACACACATATAACATATTAATCGGGATGTTTTTGAAACTAAACAAAATTGGGGTCGTGAAAGAATTATGGAATGATATGAAAGAAACTGGGGTAGGACCAGATTTAGATTCTTATACATGTTTAGTACATGGACTATGTGAGAAACAAAATTGGAGGGAGGCATGCAATTTTTTTGTTGAGATGATAGAGAACGGGTTTCTTCCTCAGAAAGTTACCTTTGAGACCCTTTACAAAGGTTTGATACAGTCTGATATGTTAAGAACTTGGAGAAGATTGAAGAAGAAGCTTGATGAAGAATCCATAACATATGGTTCGGAGTTCCAAAAGTACAATTTAAAGCCCTACAGGAGATGATTGGATTTGTACTTGTATATATCCAGAATTGTTTAAAGTTATTACGCACAAGGTACGGTTGAGACTTGAGACTTTCATCTTGATCATATTTTTATATTATTTTCTGTTACATAGTTGTTGCCCTACCGGTTTTAGCTTGATTAGCCGTCTGTGATAGTTGGATCTTTTAAATTAAATGTTTTATTCATGTAAATAAAAAAAAAAACCTGTCTCTGGCTGTCTTTTGTTTTCGTAGTTCATCCCAAAAGCTATGAAATATTGCATATTGATCATTCATCAATAAGATGTGGCCGTGTGGCGTCTATGTTAATTAGTTAAAACTTGTCAGATTTGAAGATAAAAACTGGTAAAACTCATTTAAGAAAAGAAAAGGTGAAAACTCAGATAAAAATCCGTGTGGCTGAAGTTCAAAAGGCAATAATTTTTCTTGAGATCTTAGAATCTTCATATTGGCTGACATAATTGTTTAATTTGCTTGAATTATCTTTTGAGCTTTTCTGATTCCGCTCTCCTTGTTTTTATAACATAGATACTAGAAAACTTTCTCACGTTACCCCTTTAAAGTGGTTTCAGTTGGATGGTTAGTGTAAATTATTAATGGCCTGAGAATAAGTGGCTTAATTGGTTACTTAAATTTGTGACCTTTTCACTTTTGGTATTATAGATATAGCAATAATTAGGACAGTAGCTTTTCTACTTCATTTAACATTGGATATGTATGTTAAGATAGAGTTACTGAGAGAACCAAGCATGCGTTTTTATTCATGCAGGGAATTTTGAACGAGAAACAATCCCATACATTTTGGTGTTAAGTATCTTTTCATGTTGAACATGGGAAAGTCTCATTCACCTTCATGTGAAGCTTGTCGATCATGTTTCTTTGTTCAATTATACTTTTATCTCATTTGTTTTAATATGCAGATATATCTCAGTCAACCTATTTTGTAATTGTAAATCTCGATATGGTTACCATCAGATACCTGTTTATTAAGTTTTATCTATATTCGCCTCACTCGTAACGCCTTACTTTTTATCTTTCTAGCTGCAGCTTCTATATTGGATACCTCTAGGGGCAGGGGATTGTGAAGGGATGGATGTAAAGGGCTGAAGGAGCTAGCAAAGGTGTCATTTATGGATTTAGATCCGCTGAAATGTAACTTTCTTAAGTGCTGCAGTCAATTAATTTGCAAAAATGTAAGAGATGTAATAGAAATACTCTCCTTTTGATTTCTATTCTATTGAGTTTAGTTTTCTGGTGGACATAATTTTTCTATTTGCCTTGTTTGGTTGCTTACTAAAGATGGTTGTCACAGGAACATTGCTTGTGGAATCCAAAAATTCCAGTCATGATATGGAGAGAAAGCTGGAAGATGAAAAATTTGAGGCCTGGCGTCAGATATCCACCAATATCTCTCCAACATCGTGTTATTCTTCTGGAGAATTTAGGATTTCATGTGAAGATGTGATGTCTTTTTCTGCCATGGTTACTCTTCATGGCCTTTGAATTAGTCTTTTATTTAAGTTTGTAAGGTCCGTTTGGCATCATGTATGTAAGGTCCGTCTTTTTCAATTTATGGAGAAGTTCTGGTATTATGTAGGCAGATACACCTAAATGAATCATTGAGTTCCAACGATTTTGTCTTCTCTTACACTCCATTATTGACTATATAGGAAATTGAACATCCTCATCAGCTCTTGGAGATCCTTTCCTCCAAAACATGGAAAAAGGACGCAAAAATCATAAGATTCTTAATTTCTTCACAAAGCATGTGACCTATAGTGTAATAAGAAAAATCATGGCTACCACAAATCATTAATCTTTTTTCTTTTTTTAAAAAAGCTTTCAACTCTTCTTTCCAGAAATATTTAAATTACACAGTGCTTCATCTCTCCCCTTTCCATATTTATACTCCTGTCATGTAGTATGTCATGACTTAATTGGTACAATGGTACATGAAGTCCAGAAAGAAAAGAAACAAGCACCAAAAAAAATAAAAAACAGAACATGATAAAAAAAAAATTGACACTACTCTTTCTGCTAATATTAGTAGCATACTAGATTATTTGGCCCAAGATCTTTCAGCATTAACCCTTATGCTGAATGACCAATACTAGTTTCAATATTTCCTAATGACTTGGCTTCATGGTTCCAAGTCAAAGTTTGCCTCCAAAATTGAGCAAACTTCCGAGAGGGAAGTCACCTTATAATCCGGTTTGAATTCGACATTGGCATACTCAGGAGAGTCATATCTTCCCGTTTCATCAAGCAAGCATGTAAATGCTCCGGCTCGCTTTCCACAAGCAACCTATAAACAAACTCAAACAATCAACTTCAATCAAAAAACATTATAAACAAATTATATCTAAACAGAGAAACATGACATGAATTATCTACATCACGTCCTTTCTTTTTAATCTCTAACTATAGTGAAATATCCAAATCTAAAGGTTAAACAAATGATCAGAAAGCAAGCAGTCTCAAAGTTTACTATGTTGGAAAAAATAATAATATTTATTAAAATAAAATAACCTTTCCCCTTGAGAATAACCATAAAAATAAGATGAAGAAACACAATCACAACACAAGAGGAATTAACGTGGAAAACCTAAACCGGGAAAAAAATCACACCCGTTGCCAGAAGACAACCAGAGAAAAATACTATATGAAAATTGTTACATCACACAATATTCTCTCAACCCTTACCCCAAGTACACCCACACTCTCACTCTCACAAAACAACTATTTAACTACACCTTCCACACTCTACTAATAACAATAGAAGAACTCTAAAATAGAAGAGAGGAAAGAATTTAAAAGTCAAATACAAAACTTAAAGTGTATTGACTTGGTGCACTTGTAAACTTGCCTTGGGCCTCCTTTTATAGTAGTTGAGCTCCTCCAACAATTACTAACCAAGCAATGTGGGACTTCTTAAAAACCTCACAATTGCTAACCAAGCAATGTGGGACTTTCTAAAACCTCACCTATTTCCATTTTCAATCAATTACCCAACAAATCTCCACCTTGATTGAAAATTACTACATCTTCATTGTCAACACCGATAATCATAGCTCTTAAACCAAGAACTATCACACTCCACCATAAAAGTGTATTCACTTAGAATAAACCAATTCTAAGAATTTTACCTCGGCACATGTCGAAAAACCTTGTTGAGACTTTATGGTGTTCCTTCCATGTTGGCTTTCCCCGGAAGTCCCTCAACCATCGACATAACTCCACCACACATCTTGCATCAATGCCAACAAATGCCCATGTGCAACTGTGGACCCGCTAACAACAACTCATCCTCTTCCATGGTAACGCGGGAATACCATGAGGATGCTTCACCCAATCTTCAAACAAGATCATCCTCCCCATAACGAGAGAGACTTGGTTAGCGTCTACCTCGGAGCCATTTTCCGAACTTGCTCCACCTGGACAATTTTTCTTTACATGCCCAAACTTCTGACAATTCCACTTGTGTAACCCCAATTGTATCAATACATCCTTGACTTGCACTTGCCACAAGCCAAAATTGATCCTTCCATCAAACTTCTCTATATCAAACTTCATGGCGCTTGAGAACTTCGACATTGCAACTGTATACTAGAAAACAGTCTGTCAGTAATTCCCAGGAAAGGCTAGTGAGGTCACAAACGGTCCCACTTAAAAACCAGTCTTCTTAGACAGAATTACTTAGACTTCCTTCCAGCAGCCCCAGCAATTACCAAGCCACCACAAAAATAATTCTCAAGAAAAACAGGATAATTCTTTTCTGACGTGGAAGATCAGATAACACTACAACCACCGAGCATACTCAGAAATTACTCCACCGAACCATAGGCTCTGATACCACTTGTTGGGAAAAATAATAATATTTATCAAAATAAAATAACCTTTCCCCCTTGAGAATAACCATAAAAATAAGATGAAGAAACACAATCACAACACAAGAGGAATTGACGTGGAAAACCTAAACCGGGAAAAAAACCACGCCCGTTGCCAGAAGACAACCAGAGAAAAATACTATATGAAAATTGTTACATCACACAATATTCTCTCAACCCTTACCCCAAGTACACCCACACTCTCACAAAGCAACTATTTAACTACACCTTCCACACTCTACTAATAACAATAGAAGAACTCTAAAATAGAAGAGAGGAAGGAATTTAAAAGTCAAATACAAAGCTTAAAGTGTATTGACTTGGTGCACTTGTAAACTTGCCTTGGGCCTCCTTTTATAGTAGTTGAGCTCCTCCAACAATTACTAACCAAGCAATGTGGGACTTCTTAAAAACCTCACAATTGCTAACCAAGCAATGTGGGACTTTCTAAAACCTCACCTACTTCCATTTTCAATCAATTACCCAACACACTAGTCACCTATGTAAAATATGTTTGAAATCTTAAATTTTGTTTACACATTCATTTTACTGTTCTTAGTTTCACCATACATTTATATGGAAAACGTCAAATAGAGTATAAATTTTAACAGAAGGTAACAACAGAAACTATTAGATCTTCAAGCACTAAGAAATGTAAATATTAATATAATAATCAAAACAAAGGCGCTTGATTTTGATTGGATAAAAAGATAATAAAGTGCCTGTATACATGAATAAATGACATTGATCCTATTAAGAGGATCACTTACATCGTCTTTAAGGCTATCCCCAACCATTATTACTTCATTTGGTTGAACATTCCAAGCTGAACAAATATGCAAAAGTGGTGCTGGATCGGGTTTATAAGGGCGAAATTCCCTGCTTAATGCTGGAGAAAATGTAATCTGCAGCAATGACAAGTACAAATGTTCATGACACCATGCACCATATAAGGCACGTTTATGGAAGAAAATATCACTATAGATTACCACAACTATCATAGCATACCAATCTTTCTTGATAAAACTCAGATGCTAATGGTCATAAAATGGATAGAAATGCAACATGAACCTCCGTTTTTCACAGGTGTCAAGAAAATATAATACTTTCTTCTTCTCATGAAGACTGTTCTTGGTCACATGCATACTAAGGAAAGCTTGCTGTTTGCACAGCTGAAATCATTCTTCTCATTTTATGCCAATTACAAATGGACATCCTTTTCATGTTACACAATCTCTAATGTCTTTTTGAACCACACCCTGGTCTCCAACCCTGATAAAAAAAATTGCATAAAAACACAACTTCATTTGTTGATAAACTAACCCCAAATCGTTCATGAAATAAATCAACCGCCATCTTCACATTGCGTGTGATCAGTCCTCTCCTGCAAAAGGACAAAATTACAATTCATGAATAATTTTAGAAAATGTTGTAACCTTGACTGCCAAGGCCATAACTTTATTACTGCCCATGCATATAAGTTTTCCAAAACCAAATTCCAACAAATTGGGTCAACATTAGTTACCATATATTAGTATCTAAAATCAAACTTCGCCCTGAAGCATTTTCTAATAATAAGAAACAGGGCATGTAATCTAAAGAAATAAAACACCAAGAAAAAGTTCCAGACTAGAAGTAAACTTACTATATTATTGTCTATAAGGTATTGAAACAATATTTATAAAGACACATATGAACGTGATTTCCAGGATAAATAAATAAGATCACATGCGCTCATTAATATCATGGTCCATGCCCATGAACTATCATACTGCATTGAAGTCACATTTTAGTAGTTTACAATGCCAGCAAGCAACTTACCATCTACATCTGCTAATTTATAGAGCCCTGCATGCAATCTCAATTTGAGACAAGTAGCAAAAGTAACAACACAACTGGAGACACAAAGGTTTATGAGCATAAATTGAGCCAGCAGCAGGTTATCTTTCTCCTAGTACCCCACCAATGTTGTCAAGATTAAGATTTTGCACAGAATAGGCCGAATCTTAATATCAGATTGAGAATCATAAGATTCTATCACACCAAATTTCAATAAAATGTAGTACCATAAAATTCTTAAATAGGCATGAAACTATTAAAATCACACCAAATTTCAATAAATAAATACAAATATGTTATTCAACAGAAGATGGTCATGTCCAATTCCAAAAGCTGCATTACATAAAAACTAAATAAAAAATGACACCCTTATGGAATTTAACAAATGTTTTTCTTTCCCGGAAAAAGCATATGATATGAAAATTTTGGAAGGAATTCAGTTTTTATTAAACGTAAGGGCCCATGAATTATAATAGACACAGTAAACAAACATGATCACCAAGGAATGAGAAGGGGATGATCTGTGCTTAACTTGACCTTAGTTTTCTCGAATCAAGAAAGCTACAAAGTTCAGCTGCACCTGCACCACAATCGAACAGATTACCTAAAGTTAAAATCTGCCAGCTACTTTGTATATATAATCTATTGACAGACATAGCTTTCAACTAGTTTACAAGTCTCTTCATTTTGTTATGTGTCACGGAAAATGTAGGTTTCTCTAATCCGAAAACCCACTTAATTTCCAAACTACAAGGGATAAAACCATGCACAAACAAGTAGAAAGACACTTAATTCCACTAAAATGTACTTCCCTCCTTCCTTTCTAACAAAATTATAACAACATTGTTCCGAAATTTTACATTCCTCCACGTCCAAACAGCTAGAAAACAAGAGAATAAACAAACAATCAGGAAGGGGATAAGCACTAACCAGGCATGATTTGGAGACGATTCATCCCCTGGCGCTCGTAATCGGCGATTGTGTCGTAAGCCTTACGCTGCTTCTCGGGGTCCCAACCCTCAATTTGATGCAAAATGTCAATACCAGAAGGATTCTCGGCTTTGATCCTACGATACTCATCGTCGCCGAGCACGGCCTTGTACATGGCGGCGAAATCGATGACGGGAACGGTAAGGGTACCGTCCATGTCAAAAACGACGCCTCTGAGGCGAGCTCGGGGAGTAGAATTGGGGAAATGAGACATGGAGAATAAGGGTTTTGATGGTAAGAAAGCCTTCGAAAGCAGCAATGGCATTATACGGTGAAGGAGGAGGATTTGCTATTGCTAATTGCTATATATAAATAAAGGGTTTCAAGTAGTGAGGAATGAAGAGAGTGAAATGAGGACTCACAATCACAAAACCAAACAAAGCAAGCTTGTGATTTGTGAGTGGAAGTGTACTCGCTGTGTTTTGGGTTTTGGCGGCTTTTGGTGTATATACAGAAATGAAATATCGCATTATAATAATATAAGCCATATTATCATAATAATACAGTTAATTACTCTCACTCTGTTATTAGTCGTTAAGTGCTTGCTTGCGCATTTGGCATTTGCAACGTGGGAAACCAAATTCTTTCTAGATCTAAAGGCGCATGCTTTACCTTTTTTAAAAAAAAAAAAAATTCAAAGTTATTGAAAATTAGATTTTCTTAATCAAATTTAGTTGGTCTAGTGGTCAGCTCACTAGATTATTTATGTAAGTATCATGGATTCAAATCTCACTTTGTATATGCAACAATCAATTGACTAGCAAAAGACTCTTAAATGGAGTTCAGATCTGTAGAAGAGTAATCCTTAACCTATCAGACTCGGAGATACCTTAAAAAAAAATAATAGATGCTCTTAGTTCATATTTGTACTTAAAATGAATAGCTCTTTTTAAAAAAAAAAAAACTATCTTGGTGTTTACAAAATTTTGTATCATTCAATTTTTAACGGTATATTGTTCTCATATATATATTTTTTAAATGATATCCAGCTTAGTGCTTTTTGATGTAACTATGTTAATATATTCCTTGAATTAGACAAGTTTAATGCAAAGTTTTACAAGACTCGTGTGTAAATTGCGATATTTCACGGTCCGTGTTAGGGACTATAGTGTGGAAATGGATGTGGGTGTTTTGTTTGATCTGTGACGAATATATTTGTCAACAAAATATCTAACTAGATATTTATCATCCTTAGGAAGAAAAATCCAAACACACATGACACATCTTTAACGTGGAAAATTACAAAGGCGTATAATTAATATACTTGGAAAACAAAAACTAAACCTAAAACTAAATGCCATCTTAAATTATATTTAATAAATTAACATGTAATATTTTTTAAAAAATTATTCTAAAATCCACATTTCAGCTTAAAAGGCTTTTCATATAATGATAAGTAGGCACTAGATTCAACTTGATTTTAATCAAGAGCTTACAAATGCCAAGTTATTAATTTTTCCCTCAAAGAGCTGTCTTTGTGCGAGTTTATTATACTTCTTTTCCCCATTGTCAAAGGGATATTTTTATTTTTCATCAAATATAAATATTTTAATCTAGCTATGACTGAATATACATTTTATTTTAGTGCAAGTAAGATTTTATTTTGGTCTCACATATTCTTTTTTAGTTTTCAAGATTTTTCATTTTTTTGTTCTAAATTCATTTTCAGATTCTGATTTCTCTTATTAACAGTCTTAACTGAATAATTTTTTTTTTATCAAAAATAATCTATAACTCTAATTTTGTCATATTCAAATTTGAAATACAAAATATATGATTGACTTCACTCGTTTAATTATAAAATGAGTTATTCACTTTTAGAGTTCAATTTGATATTATTGATTGATAATCTTACTTACACTAAGAAAAGACATAAAAAATAATGCACTTGTGATATTTAGACTTAAAATGAAAAAAATATTTTACAAAAAGTGAGAAACCATAAAAACATTGAGGATTACTTGGAAACAAAATAAAAATATAGGATCAAAGTGAAATCTGACCAATATATAAAGGATCAAATGAGATTTTAACCTTTGTTTATTTATTTATTATTAGTCAGGACAGAGAAGGATTAGATTAGTCGAAGGCAATGGCATCACAGAAGCAGAAGCGAACGATAAGGTATAAGAAGACACCAATATCTTAGGCTCTTAAAGCAAACAATGGAGGTCGTTGCCATCTCCATAGCCCCAAACTTTCCCATTTCTCAGGTTCTCTCTCTTTCATTTCTCAGTTTTTTTTTTTTCTTTTTAATACTGTTTTCATGTTATCCAATTTCGTATCTGTCCGACTGTTCCCCAACTTCTGTTTTCTTCCTGAGAAATTATGTAGGAAAGGAGGAAAAAATCGATCACCTAGTGTGACCCTCTTTTACGCTATTTTCTCATATCCAGCATATTCCGCAGTAGCTCAGTGTAGAACGCATATGAACAACTTCATTAAGTTTTTGTCAATTGGACGCTTTGCAGGTGTCGCAGTCGAAACCTTTGTCTGTTAGGGTAATCGGAACTCGATTTTTCTTCATGCAAAGGAGGACGAAAAATCTACGCAGTAAAAATGAGTGTTCACTTCGGCTGCTACCAAGAATCAGCGAGAATCGTTCTACTCAATGTAGTTTGTTTTCAACAAGTTGTGGTTGGCTTCCCAAATGGAGGAAGTATTCTAGTCTTCAGAGAATGATGCATTCTTCAGTAAACTTCAGACAGCATGCCTCTCTTGTTTTTGTGCGGTTGGCTGTTGGAGTTATGTTGGTCATGTCATTTTCTCTTGCCTTTGGCGAGCCATCTGGTGAGTATGATCTGTTACATGATAGACTTTCAATAGAGAGTAGCTTTAGATGTTGTCTTAAGTGTTCTAAATCTTTTGATATTCTAAGTTTTTTTTACTATCTGATGTATTGGTGTTGTTTCCCTTCTCTGTATCATTTCTTTTAAAGGGGCCTTGACTGAAGAGAATCTCCTCTTTTTGGAGGCCTGGAGAACAATTGATAGAGCATATATTGACAAAACTTTCAATGGACAAAGTTGGTTTAGGTATAGAGAAAATGCACTGCGCAATGAACCAATGAACAATCGAGAAGAAACATGTATGGATTCCACTTTTCCACATTCTTTTTTTTTTGGTGTTTCACTTACTTCATTTCTATTTGGCATGACCATTTGATACAAGGAGCTTTGGTAAACTTTACAGAAACATTTGTGTTTGTTGATCCTGGATGATTCTGTAAATGAAATGCAGCTAACTATATACACTATACAGCAACTGTGTGTGTATGTGTGTTTTCATTGTCTTCACTATGACAAAGAAAATAAATGGCAGACAATGATAATATATTAAGATGGTCAATTCTCCATGCTTTCCATATTCATCCACTCTGGAATTCTAGAATTTGTGATATAGGATCTGTCATTATGTTGCTCTCTTAATTGCATAGCTTTATCCCTCAAGGACCGAAAAGTCTACTAAACTTTAAGCAGGGGAATGAAATTCAAGGGCAAAATAAGTGAAAAGACTTGGTATTCATGGAAGTTATTATTTTTTTCCCTCAAACGCTGATACTTTACCTTCAAAACAAATTTATGGATTTGACATTATGAAGTTGAGTACATCATCACTTGTAGTTGTCAATTTTAAATAACTAGTCTTCCCAGTTCACTCCGAATTCCTAATGGTATATTTTCACTCAGATTTGGCAATAAGGAAAATGCTTGCCACACTGGATGACCCTTTCACTAGGTTTCTGGAGCCTGAAAAATTTAAAAGTTTGAGGGTATGATGCTCTTTCTCATGTTGAGTGGCTTATTTAACAACGGTCCTTGCTGCAAATGTAAATGCTAACATTATTTTGATCTGACAGAATGTATGTATCATAAACATTAATGAAAATAATAATGTTTTGTTGAAGGCAGTCTGGAACTCAAGGTTCTCTTACTGGTGTGGGCCTGTCTATAGGATACGCTACAAAAGTTGACGGGCCACCTGCTGGACTTGTCGTTATTTCAGCTTCCCCAGGAGGTCCTGCTTATAGAGCTGGTGTTCTGTCAGGAGATGTTATTCTAGCAATTGATGATACAAGCACAGAGAGCATGGGGCTATATGATGCAGCTGAACGCCTACAGTGGGTTTCCTCTTCTGCATGACATTTAACTATCAAACCAATATTCTCATCCGGAAATGGGAAGATTGCAAAAGTGCTGTAAGGAAACAATGTCAATATAGTGCAAAAGACTAACAAATAGGATTTCTTTTACATCTTAAAGTTGTCCTCCATCAAGTGAAAAGTACAGTAATCTGTTGATACAAGGAATGAGATTTCATATTGACTTCACTAATGCTTTACTGATAAGCATTTCTTTACTCACACAATGCTTTGGGTTGATCATGCATGAACTATTGAACTTTCTTGTACTTGGAACTTCAGTATGGCAGCCAATTGTAAGGTGTAAGTGTCAGGTGTAAATCTATTAATCTGTGGATCAGCAGTAATCTAGAGAATGATGATATAGGATTATCTTTATATATTTTAATTTCGCTGAATTTTCTCAATCCAACACAATCTGGTTACTTAAGAATTCTGGTGAAAGTTCATTTCAAAGCACATAATTTCTTATGTTCAATATTTGCCTTGAGTATCACATTCTGTTGCCTGACCATCTAAATAAAATGTCAGGGGACCTGAAGGAAGCCCAGTAGCATTGACCATTCGTAGTGGTTTGGAAGTAAAGCACCTAGCTTTGACGTAAGTAACTTTTGCTTTCATGTATCCTTTGAGTTATTTTGGTTGAATTGCACTCTTGTTTTCTTGCAAAATGAATGTAGCTTTGAAGCTTAGAGAGTACTTTTTGTGTCATAGAATGATTCAGAAAGTTCAATCTTTTATTCATCACTAGGTTTAGCTGAGCTACTAAGGTGAAGCATTGTTATATTTATCTTTTTCTCCTAAAATTTTTTTTTGAAATAATATGACTTTGAGGGCTAAATTATCTTTTTTCTTCTGTTATAAACTTTTCTCTTAAGTAAGATTTGTTACCTTCCAGGCGAGAGAAAGTTTCATTGAATCCAGTGACCTCAAGATTATGCAAGTTACCTGCTGCAGGAAATATTTCCCCATCAATTGGTTATATCAAACTAACATCTTTCAACCAAAACTCATCTCGTAAGTAGTAAATTGATTATTGAGCTGGGAAATCCACTGCTTATTTTTTTCCTGTGCAAAATTTGGATTATTAGGAACATGCATATGGGTATGCTATTTCTTGGTACTTGCAATTGTCTGCTTTTGTGTCAATCATTTGATACACAAAGTAAAGGCAACGCTGAAGATGTATTGTTTTTCCCGATTTGTCTTTGAATGATAACATGGTTTTGATGATTGGAAATGTAATATAATTCTTCACCTTTATTTTTTTATTTATAAATAAAATTTCTGCATTCTTTTTCCTGGTGGATTTGCCTATCTTGCAGGAGCTATCAAGGAAGCAATCAATACATTAAGGAGTGATAACGTTAATGCATTTGTTTTGGACCTTAGAGATAATAGGTGATTTAGCATTCAACTCCGTTCAATATAGGCTTTTTAACTACTTGCAGGCTTATGATGCTTATATTTGTTGCAGTGGTGGTCTTTTCCCAGAAGGAATCGAGATTGCCAAAATCTGGTAAGATATGCTTATCAACAACTGTCATACTGACATCTTATATTTCACAAAACAATTATTTTCAGTGCATGTGGCAAGGCCAGTCCAATAATAAAACATTGAGTATAGATACATACATACACACAAACAACATGCATATACATAAATTGTTACATATATATATATATATATATTTAGGTTATATAATGCCTCAATCACAGTCACAGGATTTGCAACCATCTTAGTTTCCTGTCGTTTTGGTGAGATACAGAATTCTTAAGAAAAATGTGTACCTCATGCCTGATTGTTTACCAATTATCTCATCTTTCTATCACCACGTAAAATTCCTATATGATGGTCACATTAATGTTTCTCGTCTTATATGGTCATCTGACATGCTAAGGAGTGTCATATTCTTCTGATATATAAAGGGGATTCTTTCAATATCATCTTGTATTTTTTTTATGTAAATAAAATTATCTTATATTAAGCTTGAAATTTTAATAAATATTGCTAATCAGGTTGGACAAAGGTGTGATTGTATATATTTGTGATAGTCGTGGTGTTCGAGATATACTTGATACGGATGGAAGTGATGCATTAGCAACATCAGAACCCCTAGCTGTGCTGGTATATTTTTCTTTCTGCTTATTTCAACCGTGTCATGTGTTTTCTTTTTTTTTTGGTTACAGAAAAGTTTAGGTGAGTTGGGCCCTGGGGGCTCACCAAGGCCAGGGCAGGCCTTAAGGCTCTATGAGCCCTTATAGAGGTACTTACAGATCGCCTACCAACAAGACCCTCGCATCGGCAGTGGGATTCGAACTCACGACCTTGTGGGTTATGAGTTGACTCCTTACCAATTGGGCCAACCTTTGTTGGCAACTGTGTCATGTGTTTTTGTTCTAGTAAGAATATTGGTTACTTTCCATAGTCCATAGAAGTATTGTGAACTGTAGATATTTGTATTGATAAGAGTTTGGGTTATGATAGATGTTTTCTGAGGGTTTCTTATATCATTTAACACCTTGTTATTTTCTTGAGCCAATCTCAGGTTAACAAGGGAACTGCTAGTGCAAGTGAAATATTGGCTGGTGCATTGAAAGATAACAAACGGGCCATCTTGTTTGGAGAATCCACATTTGGAAAAGGGTACTTATTTTTGTTTAGGTTTATATCAAACTAAAACTGCCCTTTTTTATGACACGAGTTACTTATCTATTCTGCAGGAAGATTCAGTCAGTTTTCGAGCTATCCGATGGTTCAGGGTTGGTTGTTACTGTTGCTCGGTATGAGACGCCGGCACACACCGATATCGACAAGGTCTGCTTTTACTTGATACTCTCCATCACATCTTTCCTCCACAATTTTCTACCTCCTTACAATCTGGACTTGTATTTGTATTTTGATATATCATAGGTTGGCATCATTCCTGACCATCCTCTACCAACAGTATTTCCTAAGGATGAAGATAGTTTCTGCAACTGCCTCCTGGATCCTTCTTCTTCTTGCCATGTCAATAGGGTTCAGCTATTTGCAAGATGATGACTTTCTGTTGTGCCAACATTCTGGGAGAAAGATCAAAACTCTTGATAAAACCTAATGATTTTTTTTTGTTGGTTCTTACTATTTGAGCATATGCAAATTATCAAAAATATTCGTCACCAATTGAAAAGGCAACATTAAGTACTACTGATTCCTTTATTTTGGGGTCTTGGGTTTGGACTTTGGAGTAAAATCAAAACTTTGATTTCCTTGACATCTTTCGTCAATTACAGTAGCTTTCTTTCTTATTGAAAAAGGAAGGGACCAACAGACTCCAGTCACACACGCTAAATGAAAGGATAAAATTGAGTAAGAATGTTAAGATCTTTGTTACTAATTTTTTAATAAGAAATTGATACATAAATTTTCTTTTTACTTGAAAGAATTATACATTTTGTCTTCATTAGAGAAACTGGTAGTTATTGTTTTGAAAAAATAAATCAAAGCTGTCCTAAATCAAAATGTGTAGCATTTCTTTTCAAGAGATTTTCTGAGGTTTATTTATTTTACTCTTTTGTTAATCTAAGTTAGAGATTTCCTCGTCACAATCAAGTCCAGTAATTGTTTAGCCAAAAAAAAAAGTAGTACTTGTTACGAAAATAAAATAATAGAGAAGATGATGATGCGAGAATGACTGAAAAGTAAACTTTTGATCAAATATCAAATATATAAAGAACATTCGTGAAAAAAACTATTTTTCATTTTATGAATATATTCCAAATAGAATTACTTGTAATTTTATTTATTTTTTTAATTCAACTATTATTCTTTTCATTTATTATTAGGTTTAAATTTTCTATGTTATTTGATTATTTTATAATGTAATTTAACTTGATTTTTTAAAATAATAATCAAGGATATTAAAACCGGACCGACCAGTTCAACCGCGTATCGCAAATAGGTGCCTGGTTCGTACGAGTTGGCTTAAGAACCGGATGTGTTTCGAACCGGTCAAGAACCGCTGAAACCGGTCAAAAATCGGGAATATCGGCATGAATTGGCCACTTTGGAGCCGGTTCACAGTTTAAAAAAAAATTATGGATGAACAACCAGATCTAGACATAAAAGAAGGAGATTTAGATGGAGATAAACAAACCTGAACAATGTAAAAAGAAATATTGATAAACAAAATAAGATATAAATGAAAAAGAAGAGATTTAAATGAATAAGAAGTTCTAAAACTTGGACACAAATAAATTGAGAAACAATGATGGAGGAAAGTTGATACAAGTAAATTCTAAGAAAGGCTGGCTGCTTTGTTTTGCTTTGTGGACTTTGTTCCAAAACGTGAATAATAGTACTTTTTTAATTAATAGGATGAATATTTATTTACTTCTTGTGTTTTATTTCCTTCTTGTAGTTTATTTCCTTCTTATAGTTTGTCTTGATTATGATTTATTTCCTTGTTGGTGGTTTATTTCCTTTTTATGGTTTGGCTTTGGCATTGTAGTTTAATTCCATGTTGGTTTATTTCTTTATTATGTTTATTTGACTATTTTTATGTTATAATAACTCCTTATGAACTTAGTTATGACATATTAATTTTGAATTTGATTATATATAGAATTTTTTTAATTATAATTAGTAATTTATTATTTTGCTTATCTATAATTTATTAATTAATTTATAAACGGTTTGACCACGGTTAAACCCCGATTAAACTTTAAATCTCTACTTCGACCGGTTCAATGGTCGGTCCGATTTTAAAAACCTTGATAATAATAAAAAAACATACTTTTTTTTTTTCTTTTGGACAAATAACTAACACGGTTTTTCAGACAAAAAAAACCTGTAACACGCTTTTAGCTAATCAATAATTGCACTAGCCGTTGATGATTTCAGCATTTTGAGTTATGTTTGGAGACTAACATTCATGCGTATCATTCGAGAACAGCATACCCATCTTATCAATATAACGTCATCTTTGATTAATTCGACAGTGTAGTCCGTCTATCAACTCCTCAACAATTTTGAATTGATAGTATTCTTCAACATCCATCTGCTACCTCTAAATCTTTATTTTTACAAGACAAAATGTGATCATTGTACCACTCCATTGGTGCTAGACTTCCGAGCATGATCCAATGTTCTTTTTTATCAGAAAAAAAGAAAAAGAAAAAGTGGGATCCAAGTTCAAGCAGATGTTGGTGAATGGTGACATCTACTAGAGCATTTTAGTCCATGTGCCCAGAAATGGAAAAAGAGCTATCAGCAATCTCACAAGCAGAGGCTTGTCATTTTTCCTCACTCTTTTACTCAACTTACCCTTCTCTTCATTAGATGACCTAGTTGATGGTCCAAACCCATCCAAATCATCCCATCCACCAAAACTAGCCTCATTCTGATAAACTGAATTGTTGTTATCCACCCATGACTGGTAGCTAGTCTTTCTCTTTCGGCTTCTTTGAGTTTCTTCTTCTGGTTCTTGCTTGACTTGTTGGGTGCTGGCAGAGGAAAATGGCTTCTTTCTCACCCGGGACTTGCGTTTTGGTTTGCTCTTATTATCCCTTCCCCACAACTTCTCAAATGCTAGTGCAAGTGCTGACTGACCAAGAGGGAGTGCTAAGGCCATAAGGAAAGCTTTTGGACCAGAAGCCACCAACCACGAAATGATGATGATTGGAAACGTCCAACCATAGGATTTGAAAACCTGCACTGATGAAAATGCAATATATTGGAACAGATGCCCCGGTGGAAAAGTTAAACATGTTTTAAGACAAAACTGAAAAAGAGGATGCTATTAATCTAGGAACCGTCGTCAATGAATAATTCTTAGTTTTAACTTTCTTTTCAGAGCCATTCTTTTATGCAGAATAGAAGGAGAATAAAAAAACTTCATTGAGCAAACAATTCACAAACTACGTAGCTGATTAAGAGTGCGGATTATAAGTGGGACGAGCTGCAGTAAAAGTATATTAAAATAAAGCTTTTAAAGAGCCTTGAATGCATGAAGCAATAAGATCACGAAGTCCAGCACAAATTTCAATCAGTTTTATTAAAAAGAGTGGAAATAAGTGAAAAAGAAAGAAAACGAGAGACATATAGGCAAATTGCAAAGTCATATCTCATCTGTAAAACAGCAATTTAGAGCTTTTTCCAAAGTCATGTCTCTGCTATACAGCTAGTTATAGGTTTTTTATTTAAAAACGTTTCAAGTTAGCAACAATTGTTGGTAAAATCTGGTTCATCATACAATTCGAACTGAGATATAAATACATAACAGTAGCAGAGCAGGTTCATTCCCCCAACCCATTGTCATGCTGAGCCCAAAGATTTTAGTTGATCTTTGCTAGATCCACTAACAAGTAATCAGCCATCTAGGTGTGAAGAAAACAAATATGATTTGGTATTTTGGTAAAAAATTTGTCGATCAAACTCAATTTCTCATGGGAATGGCGCCTTGGCCCCTCTCACTTTCTCTCATGCATTATTATTTTGTAAAATAGACTACCAGAGCAATCGAATTAAGTAACAAACCAGTAATAATAACTCAAGGTAGAAATAATGCCAAATCACAGTCATGAGTCATGACTGGCAACTTCTTTGAACAAGGACTCTCATAGCCATGCAGCCATGCTGGCAGCTGACCTACTAATAAAGATGTCAGGTACATTTTGCTCACTGAATAGGAAGCATATCTATGAAGATTGGTAGCCGAACTAGAATTTGAATGCATTGAAACATAGCCAACTTAATATCTTTTAAGATTTCCAGGCAAGTGCTTGCCTTTTACTAAGCGCTTGATTACTCATGGCATGCCTTCAAAAAGGACTTCACCAAAAATCAATTATGTATGTTGCTCTAAATTAGACAGATAGATATAGCCTTAAGTCCTTAACCTATTACATCAACTTAAGGCGGAACGGACAGGAGGAAAAGTTTCTTCCTAGAGTCAGAGCATTGTTTCTCATCCTAATGCCATTATGAATGTTTCTAGAATCTAGATCAGGAACCAATTATTATTTTAACTATTATACTTTACTTTGCTGGTATTTTCAAGATGCAAATAGGAACGATTTACAATTAGAACCCTAGAATTCTCGGATATGAGTGCACTGGCATATCCATTAGACCATACTTACAAGCTAAAACGTCTTCTCCCTTATAATTTATCTTCACATAAGGTAGTAATAACTTATTAGAGAAAACTAGGGTTCAACAAGACAATTTATATGCAGTCTGCTGTCCGCCTTCCTATCAAAATTATAAATAGACACGAAGGAAATAGTTATCACGCAATAAATACACGTACCTATCTGCATCACATTTCTATCTACATCCACGACATTTATTCTCATATCTCAGGAAGGAAAAAGCCAATTAAAACGAAATTCAAAGAAACTATCCTCATTATTTTAGTATCAAAATCCTGGGCATAACAGAAACAGCAAAACCTACTAAAACCCCGATTTAACGACAGATACCAGCAGCGATCATAAAGTAAAACTAATTTACCTTGAAAATCCAAACACTATCAATGGTTTCCTCCCAAAACCCACCACTCCCTTCCTTGATTCCAGGTGGCTCATCGGACCACCACCGTCTCTTATTTCCAAACTCCGGCGCTTCATCATCTTCATCGTCGTCGTCGTCCCTGAAACTGAAGTTGAATTTTCGATCTCGAACGGTTTCGGCATTGGAATCCCAACGTGGGTACTTAGTGGAGAAGTAGATACGAGAAGAAGAGAAGGGATTAGGGTTGAGGAAGTGAGGAAATCGCTGCCATGGAGAAGGGTGAGGTCGAGAGTGAGGAAGAAGGATGGAGAAGATGCGTGAGCAGTGATGGGCTTCCATTGGCCACGTCCTCATTATCTTTGTCCATCGGACTATAACTAAATTTTCGTTTTCTATGTCCTTTTTTAATTATTCCTAAAAGCATACAAGAATTTTCTTATGAATATAAAATAGAAAAAATTTAGCTAAAAAATTAAACGATACTAACAATTGGTAAGATAACTCTAATATAATAATAAAGAAAAATAGCTAAAAAATTAAACGATACTAACAATTGGTAAGATAACTCTAATATAATAAT